>SNVD02012047.1:0-62108 GCA_013180625.2 Boswellia sacra
GTGGTGGCCCAGGCAGTTGCAATTTTGAGGCAGAATTTGCAAGTAGTCACGCATTGTTCGCGCCGTAAGCCGAGCTGGGCCAAAAATAAATACACTCTCACGCAAACTTCTGGCACACGGAAAAACACACACACAAACGCAGACACAAACACTCACACACAAGCAGAGGGCTCCAGTGCTTCCAGTGAAGATTACATAACCTCGCAGCCAAAATCAGAGCGCATAGCTCTCGAGTGTATATAGTTGCACCTGCGCTTGCATTAATTGTGAGTCGCCCTTGCGCTAACAATAATAATAATAATAATAATAATAATCAGAGTAAACAACAACAACAACAAGAGGGAATCCTTGAAATCGCGAAGATGGCATCTCTGGCGTCCGTGCAGCGTGCCGCAAGGGCATCGAAGCTCCAGACAACAACACACAACAACAGCAAGACAGGGCCAGCGCGGTCGCCGAGGTGGGACTGAAGGCCCAGAAGGACGACGTTCCAGGCGACGGTGGCGGCGGAACTTGTGAAAATCCCTCAGGCGCTTCGCCAGCACCAGCTGCCGCCCCCGCCGCTGCGGTCGCCTCTGACCAGCAGCAGCAGCACCACCAACAACAACAACAACAACCGCAACAGCAGGCGACCTCCAACTCGCCGCCCGTGACGCCGAGTCGCCAGGTGCCCGTGCAGAGAATACCCGTGGAGACCAAGTATGGCATCATCACGGCCCACGTCCAGGGCGACCTGGAGCAGATGGAGAACAGGGGCGTTTTCCTCACCGTTCACGACATTGGCTCAAACTCGCGCTCTTTCCTCGACTTTGTCGAGAATCCCATCATGCAGGCCATCAAGCAGCGCTCTCTCTTCATCCACGTCGACCTGATTGGCCAGCAAGACAATCAACAAGACTTGCCTGATGATTTTGAGTTCCCTCCAATCAAAGCAATCGGCGAAGAGCTCCTGGTCGAGGTGTTGGACAAACTCAAGATCAAGCTCATCGTCGGCATTGGCGAGGGCGCGGGCGCCAATATACTCGTCCGCTTCGCCACCAAGTACCACTCGCGCGTGCTCGGCCTGGTGCTCATCCACTTGGCGCCCGCCGGCGTGGGCGTCCTGGAGCGCCTCAAGAGTCAGATCAGTACGGGCAAGCGACGTTTTAGTGAGTTCTCGGCGGAGAACATAGTCGAGCTCCACCGACTGGGCGACTCGTCCGGCCGCTCGGGCCAGTCGTCGCCGCCGCCGCAAAGTGAACAACAACAACTGATGCCTCTCTATACGAACCGCGTCAACAACATGAACGCCAAGAACATTAAGCGCTACGCGATCAGCTACATGAACCGCAAGGAGCTCCCGTTGCTCAGAGATATGGACATTCTGCTGGTGGCTGGCAGCCGGTCGCCTTACCTGAACGGAACCCAGAAATACTTTGCCCAGTGCGACAAGGAAAAGACCTCGTTCCTCAAGGTGGATCACGTGGTGGACGTGCTCACCGAGGCCCCAGAGAAGTTGGCCAAGTCGATCTTGTTGTTCGTCAAGGTGAGTAGCCGCGAGATGAACACTAACCGTTGGCCTGAACTCATCCCGATAGCCCTTGAGTTCTATTATACTCTCAGTTCAGAGGTCTTAAAAATTAGCGCTATAATTCACCCAGAGATCATTTGTACTGACCTTTTCGCCTCCTTTCCCTTTCTACTCGCCACTTTGGCTCCCTCCATCTGAACACTCAGGGCCTGGGCTTCTTGACTTCGCTCACACTGCCTGGCATCGACCGGCAGCGCACGCTGTCGGGCTCGAGCCAGGGCTCCAACGACGAATCGGCCGCCACCATGGGCCCCGTGCCCAACATCAAGCCGCACCGCATGCTTGAGCGCCGCCGAACGCTCTCCATGGAGGATTACGACATGCCGCGGCCCCGCCGACTGAGTATGTCAAGTTCCATCAAGGAGTGAGCCCGTCGGGCTTAAGCAATCAACTGAGCGACGTCATCTCACTGCGATGACGTCCTTGGGGTCGCCATTGAGGTGGCGACAACAAAGTTGACTAGAACAAGATGAAGATGACTGGTGACTGACAACGAGATCAATATGACAATGACAACGACAACGACGGCGACGACGACGACGACGATGACGATGACTACGTGCAAGCTCGACAATCAGCTCAACACACACACACACACACGGAAGCAACCACATTCCCTCACTCATACATACCCACATACGCACTACTCATCTGGTAGAGCATATGAGCCCACACATATCAAAGAACATTTCCACGAGCAACGTCACGTGCGTCACCGCAGGAAGCTATTTCGTCAAAAGTGAGGCCAAACGCGCCCGCCGACCGCTAACTTTTAATCGGCGTGCGCGCAAACGCAAGCTTGACATTCAGAACCGGAAGTGAGGAAACGCTGCTCAACTTCTAATTCAACCTCTACTATCTACCACCGCCTCCTCCTCTTCCTGACTATGTACCATCTCCATCATTGCCATTATTGGCGCGGCCGTCGCGGTCAACGCTAGTGTCACTCCCACTCCTCCTCTTTCTACTTCTACTAATGCTACTGCTACTACTACTACCACTACTACGACTGCTACAACCACTTTGAGTACTACTAACGCTAACTGTAAATAGACTAACAAGTTGACTAGTTGCTGGTGAGCCAGTTAGGGCTGTGTGCAAGTAGGTCTGTGAGAGTTTGCGCCTGTGTCTGGATATTGTGTTCTGGTATGCCGGCCAGATACTGTGGCTGGAAATGGGCCCGCTCGCCGCGAACAACAGGAAGACTTCTTCTGGCTCATGCGCCTCACGTCTGCTCGCGGACGCGGACAATTGATCACAAACACAAACATGTATACTCCAGACGGGACGAAAATATTAACAAGAACACACTCGAGAGATTGATCGATTGAACTAGGCTACGGCTAGATGTTCACCTCCACTCGACCAAACGGAAGTGCGACCGTGAGAGTGAGCGAACGCAGCCGACTCGATTTTGGCAGATGACCGCCTGGGTGATGAGAGCTTTCGCGGCCTCGCGGACAGGAGAGAGCTAGAGATCAAACCGGACATTTACGAGTGGACTTTGACTCCCATGAGAGACAAATACATCTGCAGTCAACTGCCCACCCAGACAGATTCACTAGCACTCAGATGTAAACACATACACATACACACACAGACACACTCTTAGACAAACCGAGACGAGCAGAGAATCCAAAGTTCACTTCACTGTCAGTGGCCTAGATAACCATAAGCACCTGATTATTAGACGCAATTTACTGTAATTATCTAACCAAATTGGTGAGGCGCGCGCGATGTACGAGACGACCACACACATTCACTTACAAGTACACACTCACAGACACAGACACAGACACATTCCCACAGACGCACTTTACACCCTAGCCCACGATGAGACATACCAAAAGTAGATATTGTCTCGTTGATTAAACACGCAAACTCAATCTCACACCTACATACAAACACACGCACCCACACCCATACAGAGACACAACACACGCACCCCATTCATCCCAACGCATACTCACAACATCCATACAACCCCAGGCCACTTCCGGCCCGCCCTCGCATGAGCGCCTTCAACACTAGTTTCGATCCAAAGTCAACCCATTCATTCGCCTGCTCCCGCATGACTGCACCCTCTTTCTCTCTCACTTCCTCTGTATTTCGATTTCTGGCTCTACCGCTCGGCGTCTCTTTTCTCTCTTTCCATCGCGTTCCATTGATTAGGCTCCATTGTGGAATCCTCAAGACCAAGTCTAATAAGTAGCTAGTTAGTAGAAGTAGAAGAAACTTAGAGTCGAGTGCCAACTAGTTGGAGCCGGGCCCTAGTGAGCTCACAGCTTGATTGTGACCCGAAAGAACTGAAGTAGTGAGAAGCTCAGCGCCTCATTTCTACCCATACCATCATCATCGCCATACCATTTACCACCCAGCCCCACCCTACATACACCAACACCAAAACACACTCGTACACTCACCTACACTGACCCAGTCAGCGAAGACCTTTCACGCAATGTAGATGTAGACTTCAACCGTTGCCGTCGTCGCATTCACACGCTCATGTCGTACATATCGCTCGTCGTCATGTCGTCACAGTCACTTGTCTCGTACAGCATCAGGTCATCGCTATCATCGATCACCCCTACCCTAGTTTTCTCCACACCAAACTCCTCTCCATTTCCACTACTCCTAACACGCTCACGTTCCTACGTCTCAATACTTCCGAAATCCGACCCGCGTCTCGTCGCCACGGGGAATATCAGTTTCCACACAAAGCTTTCAGTCTTCGAGCTTGGGCCGCTCGGCCAGTCATCAACCAGTAAAACCCTCGCCTCTGGCGACCAAAACCAACTGAACAGCTGTGTTCGTTGTTTCATTCACCAGGAGAATGGTCGGAATGAGGCCGTCAGACAAGAGCAACAACTCAGCGCAAGGACGAGTCTGCCAAGACTACGCAAACCCTTCTCTGCATAAATTGTCACGTACGAGCTTGTCATGTGTAACAGTTAATCCAACATTCGTTATGTAACACAAACACAAGCTCTAATAGACATACATGCATACGCATACCCAAGCTCGTACGGATACAAATACATGCTCATAGCTGCGCCCAATGACATCTCCACCGATCGTCTGCATGGGATCTCTAAGTCCGCCCTCCCCCCTCCACCTCCTTCTACTTCACCGGTATGGTACATGAAACATGTGCATCGATCTAACGATTTATGCACTCACCATATCTAACCAAGATTACTGAAAGCTGGAGCAAACCGGACTCTTCTACCAAAAATACTACATTTAAGTCGTGTCAACCATCTACCTATAAGAAATACAAGCAACCATATTATTACAGAGTTAGTGAGCTGAGAGGCAAGAAAGCGATCCGATAGACTAGGCAAGAAGCAGACCGAAGAAGACGAAACTATTCTGGTGTTGATAACAGTCTGGTTATCTTGGACGGCACTGCGTTCACACAGAACCTAAATCACATTTTACTCAAGGTCTTCAAACCCAGAAGAGTCAAACCTTGATCCATTATAAGAGCTGTTACTTCGCATAACAAAATCCTATCTAGGTGTATCTTGACGATCTGGTCACCGCTTCGTTCGATACAGTAACAAGACTCATAAAAGTCTGAAAACAGACCACTCAATTCGTATAGATAACTGCATAGATTATGGAACAATAGGTCATCTATACACTGTAGAATAATGTCGGGAAATCGCAATAAATAGTTGGCTAACTTGATTTCTGTCTTGTGCTCGAGTTGCAGTGGTTGTTCATTGTCCATCTGGGTTGAGCGCTTTGAAAGCACGTCGGCGATGGAACCGAGATCGGCTCTCCTCTTGATAGATCTGATTCGCGTGAGTGAGTATAACAGGTACACCGCGGTGTTACCTTTATCCTCGAGCATCTGGTCGAAGCTGAAGACGTAGTCTTTGTTTCTGTCACGCGACAAATCCGCGTACTTGATGCACCCATATGCTACTGCTTCCTGTGCTGCTTTAATCTCCTCAGGCGAGAGTTCTTCTTGACGCTTCTTCTCGATTAGTTTGCTCATTGCTCGCTCCAGTCCTTCGTCAAGTAAGTCGACAAGCTTGACTGTATCTCCCGAACGTGTCTTGAATTTTTTCTTATCCTCGCCCAACACTAATCCAAATCCCACATGTTGAGTGGACACGTTAGGAGGAACGTAACCAACTCTTCTGGCAGCTGCAAAAACCATTTGAAAATGGGTAGCTTGACCGTTGTCTGCGACATAAATTATCCTTGTACCCTTTTCTTCTTCGACACGCTGTTTCAGTGCAGCCAGATCTGATGAGTCATAAGTGAAGCCACCATCAGACTTGACAATAGTCAGGGGAATGTCATTCTTCGCCTTCTTTTCATTGGGCCACAATATCTTACGTCCTTCATCCTCGACAAGCAGTCCTCTCTCCTCCAGATCTTTCTTTAGCTGTTTCATGTATTCATGGTAAAAGGATTCACCACGCTCCATGAGTTTTTCTATGCCAAGTCGGTTGTACACCACACTGAATTCTCGCCTTGAAATGTCACAGATGTGTTGCCACGCCTCAATGCACCTGTCGTCATGAGACTGAAGCAAGACAACTGTTTCATATGACTTTTTTTTGAACTCCTCGTCCTCATCGAATCTTTTCTTGGCTTCTTTGTAGAAACTTTGGAGGTCGCTAATTTCACTAGTGAATCGGGTATAGTCTTCGCCAAAACGCTCGAACAACAACGCCAACAACATTCCAAACTGCGTGCCCCAATCGCCGATATGGTTCAATCGCAATACATCGTAGTTGGCATATTCTAGTAATCTAGCTATACAATCGCCAATTATCGTACTTCTTAGATGGCCGACGTGCATCTCTTTCGCTATGTTGGGCGAGCTGTAGTCGACGATGACGCGACCTTTTCCTTGATGACAGATCTCGACCTTCCCAATGTTGGCAAGCCTGATTAGCTGCTGACTAGCATACTGAGGTTTGATTTCAAAATTTACGAATCCAGGTTTCGTTACGCTGGGTCGCACGAAGGAATCATCGAAACTCTTTAGATCTCTGAGATGCGCAACAATTGACTCTGCGATCTGGATTGGTGTTAGTTTTTCTGCTGGACTCCCATCCGGCTGGGGAATTGAGGCAAGTATCTTGCTGAGCTGCATAGGCGAGGTGCAGCTGTAGTCGGCAGGGACCTCGATCTTTGCTGAGGCTGGCATAATGATGACAGGTGGGCATCGGCCTGAGGCAAGCTGTGGATAAGCCGACACGATAGCATCCTCGATGATTTGTTTCGCTCTCTTGATTATGGGTTCCATGCCTGAGACTGATATGATGTTGCGAGGTTTGTTCATTACACAAAAGAGCCAATCGAGAATATGCGATTTTCTAACACCAAACGAGATCAATTTGATGGGCGATAAGAAAAAGAGATCTCCAAACGGCCACTGGATCGAAGTAAGCTCCGTTCTGTTCACGAGTTTAGGTACACGTTTTCGTCTTGCAAATTATCTACAGGAATGTTCATAACCATTTTCGGTGCGGCCACGCACGTTGTTAGCGCAAGCGCTCAGCGGCTCGACTCGATCACGCAGGATGATCATTGGCTGAATGAACGTCTAGCTGAGTACCGAGTGTCTCAGCCCACTCGTACTAGCAAAGGCGTGGCAGATCCCGCTCAGATTTAAAGGGACCATTTTGTAGGTCGGAGACTTTCCTCGAGCCAAGCCCACGCTCGCACCACCTGGGCAGTGCAAGATCAGCGGACCGAGCTGGGCTCGATTGCAAGCCAGCGACACAGTGACGGGAGATTCACAAGCAAATACCCCCCGGAGCGGTATTTATACACTTTCTCGCAACATTCGTTGACACAAAACTGTTTGTATCAGAACTTTTCCGTCATACTATATTAGCAAGACAGAACACCACCCCGGCACGCATGAAAACTTTGTTGATGAACATGTAATCATTATCAAATTCTTCATTAACGTAGAATGAAGAAAATCCTTAAAATGAGGTGTGGCAGCCGCGATAAAACGACCTCCGGCTGGTCCCTCACCAGACCAGGTCAATCAGGATGATGATGTCAATCCCGAACCATCTTCATCAACTTCGCCAACTAGACTTCAACAAAACCACAATCAGCATAAACAACCTAACTCTTTAAGCCGGCACCAAACACAGCAGAGAGCGGAACAACAGTCACCATCACCAGCAGTCGCTTCCACCTCAGTTGTTAACTTATCCGACAATTCTGCTTCAGGAACAAATTCTGGCGGCAATACAAGCTCTCAGGATCCTACGACACCTAGACCGTCGGTACAAGACACCAACTCGACCAATCTGAACGCAAATAACTCGACCAACAGCCATTCAACCCATAGTCATGTTCCATTCCCCATCACCGTTACGCCAGCACATACATCTCAACAAATGCAACCTTTGCAACCTCATCTAGCACTTGCTCTAGATGAAAGCCTACCACCAGGTTGGGAAATCCGTTACATTACTCAGAATGGAATTCCCAGAAAGTATTATGTTGATCACAATACCCAAACAACTCATTGGAATATACCTCTACCAAATGGTTGGGAGCAGCGGCTGGATCCGCAAGGACGAGTCTACTATATTGACCACAATACTCGAACCACAACATGGCAGAGGCCAACTCCTGAATCAATTCGTAACTACAACTTATGGCATTCCCAGCAAAACCAAGTTATGCAGCAATGCCAGCAGCGTTTCCTTTACGCAAGTTTACGAGGCGGATGCACGAATATGACAGAAGCTCTAGGAGACCTTAATCTGAATAGTGATCATCATTTTAACACAGCAAGTGGTCCTCCAAATGACCCCAACAGTTATCATACTGACCAAACCCACCATATTGCACTACCTTATTCCAACGAGGCATGTCAAACGCATACTGACGGACCTATAAATATAGGTGGAACTAGCGAAGGTCCTGTTGAAGAACCACTACCACCCCATTGGGACAGAAAGACGTATGCTGGGGGTCGACACTATTTTGTTAACCACAAGAATAGAACTACACAATGGGACGATCCTCGAACTCAAGGCAAGAGTTCTGAAAGAAGGTCTTTCAAAGATAAATACACAACTTTTATGCAGTTGTGTTATCATAATTCAGATTCTTCACACATTAGCATAACTGTTAGCAGGAGTACCATATTTGAAGACTCTTACCATCGAGTGATCAGACTCGAGCCAAATGAGCATCGGAAGACCTTATTTATCAAATTTCGTGGCGAAGAAGGCCTCGATTATGGAGGTGTTGCTAGAGAGTGGTTCTTCTTGCTATCACACGAAGTTCTGAATCCTATGTATTGCTTGTTCGAGTATGCGGACAAGAACAACTATTCACTTCAAATCAATCCCGCCTCCAGCATCAATCCTGATCACTTGGATTATTTCAAATTTGTTGGTCGATTTATAGCGATGGCCCTGTTTCACGGAAAATTCATATATAGCGGTTTCACGTTGCCGTTCTACAAGCAGATGCTTGGCAAACCCTTAACCATGAAAGATTTAGAGAGTGTTGATCCAGAGTTTTACAACAGCCTCTTATGGATCAAAGATAATAGTATAGAAGAATGCGATTTAGAGATGTACTTTGCTGCCGACTATGAGGTTCTCGGTGAGATAAAAAATCACGAACTCAAGTCTGGAGGCGCAGATATCAGAGTCACAGACGAGAACAAGGAAGAGTATATTAGACTGATGACAGAATGGAGGTTTACTAGAGGCCAAGAAGACCAGACTAAGGCTTTCCTCGACGGTTTCAGCGATGTTATGCCTCTTGAGTGGTTGCGTTACTTTGATGAACGTGAGCTTGAGCTACTACTATGCGGTATGCAGAAAATTGATATAGATGATTGGCAGAGGTATACATCGTATCGACACTACAATAGAAATTCCAAACAAGTCATCTGGTTTTGGCAATACGTTCGAGATGGTTTGGATAACGAAAGGCGCGCCAAGTTACTTCAGTTTGTGACCGGAACTTGTAGAGTACCAGTCGGCGGTTTCGCTGAGCTCATGGGTAGCAATGGGCCTCAGAAATTCTGTATCGAGAAGGTGGGAAAGCACAATTGGCTACCAAGATCTCATACTTGTTTCAACAGACTGGACCTGCCGCCGTACAAGTCTTACGAGCAACTGGCGGAAAAGTTGTCATATGCCATTGATGAAACTGAAGGATTTGCTCAGGAGTGATATATAGTTTACTGGTGATAAACATTGGGGCTTAAACAGGGGTTTAAACGCTCTAAACGCTTCTTATATCTTGGTATCGTCTTGTCAACCCTCTTCATGAGCATCTCTAGGGTGAGGGTTCGGTCTGCAGAAGCAAAAGCATCTGCTTGCCAGGCAACAGCCAGCTTAGATATGGCACGACCACTAAAGCCCTCAACCATCTCTGCAATCTTATCACAGATTGAGCCGTAATCGAACTGTTCGACTTTCATACCTCTTCTTTTACCACTTGAGGCAGGCTCTAGAACGAACTTATCGAAATACAATCTCACCAGGCGCTTTCTTTCGTCGAGAGATGGAATCTCGAATTCTATCTCTTCGTCAATTCTATCCTCGACCGCCCTGTCAATCTGCTCCGGTAAGTTTGTACTTAAGACAAACATATACCTGTTGGACTGCTCTCCGGTTCTATTCAAGAAAGCATCAACAACCTGATGAAGTTCCTCAGAGACCTTCCCGGATCTACGCTCAGATAGAAATGCCTCTGCCTCATCGATGAAGAGTAGAAGACCCCTTCTGGATGTTTGTGACCAGTCAAATATCTTATGTATCTGTGACACAGCAGTTCGACCCAGAGGGCCAACGTCTCCGCCGCTGAACATAGCAAAGTCCATACCAGAGTGTTGAGCTAACCGTTTAGCGAATAGGGTCTTGCCCGTTCCCGGAGGACCGTAAAACATAAAATTCCTATAGAATGAGTTGTTCATCTTAGTGTTTCGAGTCGCTATGGCTACATCTCTAAGTTCCTCTTCGATAGCCGGTTTAAATATAACATTTTTTAGGGCATCTTGGGGACGACGAGCATCACGAATACGTTGGAAGGATTTGATCGGGTGACTAAACAAGTCTATGATATTCAATCTGGATGTTTCCTTGAGTAGCTTGGGTCGTCCGATGCGTGCTTCGATGGCCCGTGCGGTAATCGAGACAGAATACTTTGCACCGTAGATGCCAGTGGCAAACAATGTGAGACCTAGAGCAGTTGACTTGACTTTTTCCCAATCTGTTATGAAAGTTCTAAAACCTTGACCAATCACAGTACTAGCTTTTTCAATGGACTCTAACACAGTCTTTCTGGCATCTTCTGCTTTCTGTTGCTGTGTTTGAAGATGAACATCGACATTCTCACGCTCATATACTGCTCTGGCTTTGTAATCAGCCTGAATTTGTTTCATCTTGAGATCGGCCTTCTTGTTGAGTTCATAATCAATAGTGCGTCTCTTTAGGTCCTCTTGCTGAGCAATAGCCTCGCTCTGACGCTTGAGCTGTTCTTCCAAATGTAACTTCTCCCTCCTTATCTTGTCCTCTTCCGCATTTCGCTGGGCCTTGATTTGGTCCTCGTAACGACGTCTGGACAGTTGATCCTCATACTGAGCCTTCTGCTGGTTGATCTTCGCTTGTTGCTCGAGGCGTTCGCGATCAGTTTTGCGCTGCTCTTCTTGACGCAACCGCTCCAGGTTGATTGCGAACTCATTGTTGTGTTTTTGGAATTCCAATTGCTTGGTAACTTCTGCAGCTTTTTGTAGTTCAAGTAGCTGCTTTGCATGTGGAGAGCTTTCCAGATCCTTGGCGGCCTTGGCTGCCCTCTCGAGAGCGGCGGAGTCGAATCTATAGCGAGTTTCGGCAGCGGCTACCTCCTTCTTTTGTTCTTCCGTTAAGCCCTTGGAGTCCAAGTTGGGCAGTCTGAACTCTGGGGGTTGTTCGGGCGCTTTGTTGCCGCCGCCGCCGCCGCCGAATCCCCAGACCATGTTTGCTAGAAATGTTGATTGATCTCAATAGAGAGATGGAGAGAGAGAACTGTATAATTTGTCTAATAAGTTTGAATAGAATGGACGTGTATGGGACAAATATGAAGAGTAACAAGTCGGAGAGGTACGCGATGTTGGCTGCGATATTACAGAGATGAATTTTTGAGTGTGTGAATGTTATTAACAAGAGGTTCTAGTTTACAAAGAGAGAGAGAGAGAGAGAGAAAGAGATAAAGAGACAAGGGTCTAATATACAAAGTGTAATAATTTACAGGGTAGCGAGAGTGTTATCTCGTCATGGTGCATATACTTGTTGTAAGATGGCTGCCGACGAGAAAGCGATGTAATCAGTCGCACGCGGCGAGTCTCCTTCACAGAAACAGGCCGTGCGGTGTCTCGCTCGACGAGCACATGTTCGTTCGGCTCGCTCTTTGTGTGTAACCGCCGTGGCGTACGCGTGTTGGAGGCGTGCGTGTCTCTCGCACGTCCAGTCTCGCACACAATAGCGAGAGGCTCATCGCCGCCCACGCGTTAATTGGGCGCACTAGCACATGGTCGCAATGGTTATTGCGTCCAGATCTGCCGCTTGAGGCAGCAGCTCGAGTGTGCTGGCGAGTAGTCTCATTAGAAACTCGTTATGGAACAGATCGGCCAGGCTGTACAACTCTTTCATTTCTTCAAGGGGCCCAATTGATGACCGGCCGATGTGCAGTCGTTTCATTTGATCTGTGAGATGCTGCTGGCTGGGGGCCATCCGAGAGCTTGCATGTTTCCGGTCTGTGGCGCCGTTTAGGTGGATGCCGTTGGTGGCGATCTGGTTCACGAGTCGAGTTCCTGACTTTGCAGGAGGGCGGGACTCGTCTCGATGGATTGCGTTGTAGAGGCTGACCGCTAAGCGACAGTCGCCGCTCGACTCGACCATCTTCAGGATGTCCGCCTCTAGGGTGGCCAGATCGGCGACGTAGTTGAGATAAAAGTTGACATAGTTGAACCAGAGCCGGCAGCAATCCTCAGCCGACTCGTCCAAACAGGCGCTCAGGAACTCGAGAAAGATACTCTCGATGGTGCGCCGATGTGGCTCATCGAACAACCGCCCTTCTAGCGAAGACCGAGACGCCTGGAAATCAAAGCCGTCGTTTGTCTCCTCGTTGAGATCACTAAAATCAGCCACTCGAGTGGGGTTCCGACTCGTAGTCGCGGAGTCGCGGTTCTTGCTCTTGGCAAGCAGCTCGAGCTCGCGCCTCCTGGTTAAGAGTATTCTGTAGGCCTCGAGATGATGCAGTGCTGCGAATGAGTACTTCCTAAACTGTACCAGAGAATGCTGGTAGCCGTAGAACTCGCCGGTCAGACTGATGTCGGCCACAAGTGCGCGCGTGACTCGCGCCGACGTGAGGAACTCTAGGAAGTCCAGCCGACCGGAGTCGATCCGTGCCAACTGACCGACGCCCAGACGCTCGAGTCGACTTGTGAGAAGTTCGGAGTTGGTGGTGGCGCGAAACACAATCCTCTCTGCCTCGCGCTGCCCAATCAAGGCTTTGATGAGCATCAGAATGTGGCCGTCGGATTGAATCAATGGCTCGACCAGTTCGATAAGATCAAAGTCGAGCAGCCGGTCAATGGCGTATTCGTACATGGCGGTGGGCATCAGATTGCGAACAAACTCTATGAGCCCTCGCTCGCACTCGAGTCTCTGGTTGCGATGGGCTGTTCGCGAGGGCTCGAGAAGGCGACGCTGAGCTAGTCCCAGAGAGGTGTTCATTTTGGTTGCTGTTGTGTTGTTAGTTGTTGTTGTGGTTGTTGTTGTTGTTGTTGTTGTTGTGGCCGTGTCGGTGGCTGCTGATCGGCGGCGCTGCGACGAGTCGTCGGCGTCAGTGTTGCTACTCGTTAGGGTCTCCTCATCGTCGTAGTGGTTAGCTTGGTGCTGGTGGCTGTGGTCGCCTACGATGGTCGTGGTCGACAACTTGGCGTCGCGATTCTTAGGCGAGTGCTCGCAGAGCTTGAACAGGTGAGCCCTATGTGCGGCCCGTCGCAGGTCAATGCTGTTAGGCCGGCCGCCAATGCAGGCTGAAGATGATGCAGAGGTATCGAAGGATTGGCCAGTGGTGTTGCTGTGCCCGTTAGGCTCCAGTTGGCGCTTCAACGACCCTAGGCGACACTTACTCTTGCCTAATGTGCTGGCTGTTGCACTGTACACGAACAGTTTGCTTCGCTCCACAATTAGCTTGGCCAGTTGACACTCGAAGGCAATCTTAGCCAGCTCTATACGCTCGCTCTCGGCCAGAATCTTGCGAAAGTCGTGCTCTTCGGTGAGGATATTCTTCACGTACTCGATGCTCTGCTCGTGAGCGCCCATGCGAATGTATTTGCCGAGTATCTTCGTGTGGTCGAAATTGGCCATCTGGAGGAATCTGTTGGCCAGCTCAAACTGGCGCCTCTGAAGGAGGCGATCGGCATAGGCCTCGTAGAGACTCGAGAGTTCGAGTCTGAAGAGAGCCGAAAAGGCAAGAGTGTCGTGGCAGATGCGCTCGTAGATTTCGCGGTGCTGCAGGAAATCGTTGATCAGCAAGTTGGACTCGGCGCTTCGCGAGGTTCCGAGTCGGGTTTGTTGCAGATAATAATCGTCCTGAGTAGCTGGAATAGTGGTGGCCGTGATTGTAGCACACGACGCCTGTGGTCGCGGAAAGAACAATGTCCGCTTGATTGCGAGATGCGAGTCGATGAGGTTGATGTAGAGGTCGCGGCAGCTGTGCCTGGCGTCAATCACGTATATACAACGCGTGGTCACTAATATGAATGAGTCGAGGATGTTGTCCAGGTCGTGGGTCACCGGTGACCGTACCAGTGCCATGATCTTCTCCTCGCTGTTGAAGGTAATCTCCTTGACCACAGGGTCCAGCTCGATCTGCACCTGCAGCGAGGGGTTTTTGAGGCGACAACAGTTGCGCGAATTGATGATGCAGCGCTCATGATTGGTTGTGAAAGCGATGAATCGATCTGTGAGCACCAGATGAGTGATCAGCTCGTCGGGCGCTAGCGAGCTCAGCTTGCAAACAACCTGAGGCCTTTGAGGCCGGTAAAAGTACTGCTTGCTCGGGTAGAAGCGCAACAATCTGGGCTCTAGCTGGACAGCGCCCGGGAGGCCAGCAGCATTGCTGCGCATCTGGTGTCTCGATGACCGACCTGTTGCTGATGAGCCGGTTGCGCATGTCTGAGCGCCCAGAACGTCAATCACTCCAATGAGGTTGGATTGCGGCTGATTGTAAACCAAAGAGATTGCGCGTTCTCGAAAGTCACTGGCCAACAGGTTAGTCTGGCTTCCGAACCGACTCACTGGAGTCAGGACTCGAGAGAAAGCGCTGACAGCGGTCGCACCGCCGCCGCCGCCACCATTGCCTTTGCTGCCGGTGTGCAACCTGATAGGCAAAGGTCGAGAGCTCCAGGCAGGCCGTAGATCTTTCTCAGAGACTACAAATTCATCTTCATTGGTTGAGACTAGCTGAGGCTTTCCCCTCGATGGAGTCAGTCGCTTATTTGAGGACGAAGACTTGGGTAAATTGATTATGGTTGCGGTGCCGAGACCACACTCTACACCAGTAGTCTCGTCGATGAGCTGCTGGTTGAGACTATTGGATGATGACCGTCCTCCTTCGTTGATGAGCTCCAACGTCTGACGGTACTGATTGAGACTTTCACACGTGATTAGCAGGCTATAGCTGAAGCGGTCGACAATAACCTCGAGTTTCCTCACTGGCTCGCCCACACTAGTCGAGCAGATCTCTTTCTTGTCATCCACGCTGATATGCACCAGTCTGTTACCGTCACGAAGGGCAACCACTACGAAGGACTTGGACGGCGTTGATTTCTGAGATTCCCAGTGCACTATGCTTATCGGGTGCTCGGTGGCTTTGAGACAGTTGATGATGGAGGCGTCGTAGAAGTACATCGAGCGGCCCTGCGACGACCGTAACTGCTGGGCGTGCAAGTTTAACAGGATATTCTTGATCGGTAATATATAGATGGTCGAAGAGGCGCTAATCAGCGTAAGCTTGGTGCCTGAGCTAGTCAGACAAATGGCTACAATATCTTCGTTGTAATGGTGGTAGTAGATTTGCTTGACAATGATCTTGGGCTTATGACGGCGCCTAGAGCCCCGAACCTGTCGACTCTGCTGATAGGAAGATGAGGGCATCGCTTCCGGGATCGAGTGATCACTACCCCAACTGGAACAACGTCGTGCAAACTGGGCGAACGTCATGTTACCCTCTTTCGTGCCACTCTGGTTGTCTAATCTCGGTTGTCTGGACAGTTGAAAGGATTTGGTGCAGTCTAAAGTCGAGTTAGAGAAACTCATTGAGATTGGGGAGTTCCTGTATGTGGTGCTGCCAGCAGAAGAGAGGTTCTGGTCTCGATCCATCTGACCAGGGTGCTCGATATGTCGACACTCGTTACGGTGCTCGACGTAATATGCTAATATGTGATTATTACTAGTCTCATTACTGCAGACCATTACGATTAGGGTGGACTTGTTCTTTTCTAAATCCACAGAGGCACACAAACGCACTTGTTCGCAATTACTGTGGATCGTATCGGACAATTCGGACTCTGAAGTAAGTTGCAGTTTACATTTCACCTGCATGAACTGATCAACAGAGAACGACATTTTGTCAAGGAATTAGGGTTACTTGTGCCGACTTCTTACGTCAGTAGTCTTACCCTTCTATGATGTGCTGAAACTGCTCGAGAGTGGCGCTAATGATTATCAGGCTGTCATGGTCGAATATCTATTGTTTTCATTGTATTTTACACGTGCCCATGACGGGAGAGACGATGCTGGTAGATATTGATCTTAACACCGAGATAACGTTTCGATTAAGCAACCGGTTCACAGAAAAATCAAGACATCCGCGCGTAGACGGTCTGCCAACACTAATCATCGAAGTGTGGCATAAAAATCAACATAATGTTTTCGTGTAAAGGTTACTTTATTATGATGAACATATCATCAGCTATTTGCCATCTTGAAATGAACAAAAACTTCTTTCCCGTAGTAAACTTGTCAAGTCCTTCTTGGTTATATACGATGCACCCTTGATTGGTGAAGCTGATTGACTGTTTTCTTGCGCCAATGTTCTCATGTGCCTGGGGTTTTCATCAGAGTTCCTCCGAGAGCCTCCAACGGTCGATGGTGTAGAAGATTGTGCACCTTGAGTAAGGCTCTTATCCGCATAATACCCATCTATATCCTCCAGTCTGCGTTTCAATAGCATGCGCAACTGATGATCGACCACATCTCCATAGCTTAGATTCATCAAGAATAACAGACATGCTCGAAGTGAGTTGTAGTGACGAGTATTGATGATACTTTCTACGTATTCCTGCGATGAGATCAACACAGTGAAGTCACCTACGGCTAGCTTGAGATCTCTATAGTTCTGACTACGACAGTAAGTTATGAACAGCATGCAGAATGTCACCAAAATTCGCTGATTTATGGAAGCTATACTGGTTTTTTCTATCCTTCCTTCCCGAGGAGACCGATGGAAGCTTTCGCTGCAAGATCTATCAACAGAACTGTTGATAGTCGGAGCCGAATGTTGGGAAAAACTATGGCCGTTTTCTTCCGCACCAGTTGCGTCTAGAAATGAAGTTCTCAAAGACGCGGTCTCGCTAAGCGATCCTCTCGTCGACAGTGGGGATGTTTGACTCAGGAATGAGTGGTACAAAGCACATGGAGAACCTTGTGATATAGAGCTTGGTCGAAAGTATAACTTCTGAGTGATATAATATGCGTTTTCAATGAGCGCTTGCACATCGTCTGGATCTCCGAAAAGAGACAACCGATGACCTTCTTTTAGCTCCCTATCAACCAGGAACGATACAAAAGGTGCCGACCACAGTAAGTTTTCATTGGACATGCAAAGTTGCAAGAGGCGTGTGAACTCAATACTGCGCTCAGCTATTTTGTCCAAAGAAAAGTTGCCCATGTAAACTTTCTTCGGAAATGTAACATGATCTTCAATTATTCTAGCGAGCCGCCTCTGACTTTTGAGTGCTTGGTGGAGATTAAGAAAGTCTGAGAATCTCCTCTCAATAATAGCAGGTCGCCTATCGAGACCGGGAATTGTTCTGATGAGAATAGTGTAGTTAACGAATTTTTTGCTCGAAGAGGGTGAACTCGCGAGCGGGGCAGTTATTCTTTTGGGGGTTTGATGAGTACGGTTATCAGGTGCACCATTGAGACTTGTCGTCGTATGACTATTTGATGAACTGAGCGAGGTTGAATCTGAGAAGGTTACCTGCGGTTGTTCTGACAAAGTTGTCAGATTGGACAAGCTTGAGTTAGGTGGTATGTGGTAACCTGTCGACTGAGACAATTTTGCAGAGACCAATTCCAGGCTCACTCGTCGGTTCTTAAATTTAGAACATGGTACAAAATCTGAATTACTCAAGAAGGCACATGTTTCTTTAGTAACATCTACGCAGTCAGATGGAGAAATCCGGAAATCTGATTTGATTTCGCTACTTAGCTTGCTTGCGACTTCCATATCACAATCATTCGTTATATCACTTGAAATATCGCTTAGGCTCGCATTGGACCGAAAGTGCTCATCTCGCTTGCTTGGAACCATGTATGGCAATAGTTTCATCTTAAAACAATGCTTTCCGCCCGGCAAACTCGCTCGATTGGCTCCAGGACTAAACTCAAAGTTCACATCGTAAAGAAAGTTCTGATAGCCAAGAGGCTCGCTGTAACTGTCGCTGTCGCTGGAGCTATCAGAGTTACCATCATCATCATTGATATAGGAGTTGGGTTTGTTGTCACTTGAATACTGGCTCATTGGAGATCGTCGCGAGGGAGATGAATTCTCAGGTCGCTGATTGGTTGAGCAAGCACGATCATTTTGCATGATTTGCGCCAGACTTTGGGTATCACTGTCTAGTGGATCGCGTCTGATAATTTTGTCATAGTATATAATGTATAATGGAGAGTTGTGCAGTACTAATGATTGCTCCGACTGTAACTTAAGATCATGATAATATTGCGGTGTAAGGAGTATGGACAACAAATTTGATTATTGATTAGTAATAATGATTTAGACGGATAGGGTGCTTGGACAACATGTTTTCCCCCTCTGTTGTTTGTAAATTAGCCCAGATACATTAGTAATCGACTATCTAGTTATCACAATTTTTATATTATTTGATGGGATGCAGATTGTTCCACGACCGGTGATCTGAGGGAATTTGTACTTTCTCGATGTAGAGGCTCTGTGAAATATTTAATCTGATGGCAGATGATAAGAGTTTGAGTGTTTAGATGGAGTACCTCAAGACCGAATCTATGACAGATATTGGCCAATTTCGTGATGACGAGTGTTCAATGCGATGTAGCTTGGCAAGTGTGAATGTGGCTTGTTTTTGTCTCGTCAACACCAAATTCAAGGCCGAAATTATTGTCAGCAAACTCGCGCCAGCGGGCTTGTCGCTTGCGCGCGTCATTGAGCACGAGCTTCAGAACACAATGGTCTCAATGGCATAGAGAGATTCTGTCGGGCTCATTGATTTGTCACTCAACTCTCACTAGGATGACCTCTCTGGGTCTAGTTTAGTTAAATCAGATAGTCAAAACATTTCGCAGAGTGTCGTAAGCAGTGAGGCTGTGTATTGGACCCATGGCCTCCTCGAAGATAGATGACAGCTGGTATACCGCCTGAATAACTCGTTTAATCGACAGCTCTAGGGTTGGGTCCTGGGCGAACCTATACAGCAGTACCAATTAATTCGATCAAGTTTATCTGACTTCTAGAGGACAGAAAACTAAAATAATTAGAAGTTTTCGAAGTAAATCGATGGGTCCCTGTCGGAATCCTGAATGGTACGTCTGACGAACGGCAGTTTTGAGAAGCTTCCGGTTTAATCAGTTGTTCAGTTGACACAAGCAGATAAACAGGAGTATTCCTTGATCTATTAAGCTCTTGTGTGCGATCTTATCTACACTTGAATTTGGTCTTCAACCCATACTATCACGTGAAGGAAATGTCAGATTTGTTAGCGTATAGACCAATTTAGTCTACCGTGAGATACTCAAGACAATGTGATAACTTACAAGACAAGATCATCGTTAATGAGCATACTATTCATGCCGGGCATGAGTATGACATCCGAAAATTCTTCATTTTCGATAATTTCCGGTCGCCCCTCACCGTTTAGCATGATCACATCGCACTTGATGAGACTGATGCTCATCAACATCAGTGCACTTATTATTATGAAGATGCAGATTTTGTTAGAATTCATCTTCAGTCTCAATTGGAAGCAGATTCGCAAGTAGGGCACGTGGCGAATATCACTCCGATATGGTTTGGGATTACAACTTTTATGTCGTTGGTATCTTGGTGCGTGAGATTTCCCAAGTTTCCATCCGAAAACTAGCGACTGAATCAAAGCTGCTCAACAAGTGGTTATTCGGAAGTACCGCTGCGGACGATTCGAGTTGGAAGTGACGCATGACTGGTTTTTGTCGGCAGATGCAACTTTATTAGTTTATACCCTCAGCTTCTGTCAAACTTGTAGCGTTAGCCTGGAATGAGGGAAGGTTGCGCACCTTTCGAGATGACTGTCTCACTAACTGAATAGATGGACTCAGCCAGCTTTTCCTGCTGCTCGTTCACTTGGGATGCCAGGTAACTAGTGGAGCCGCTCGACTGGTAGAAGAAGAGGACGTAAATGACCAACAATTGTAAAATAACGAGATAACCAAGCATCCAGTATTTCATGGTTGGATACACTCTGAAATAATAATTAAGTCTTCTTAGGTGGCCAGCAAGACGCATCTGAGCCCGTTGTATTCTTATTCTGGTTCTATCACTGAAGATCTCCTGCCTCTGTGCTCTATTGCCGGCCAGTCTATTGATAACCTTGTGCAGATTAAAGGGTGACTTCTTCTTGAGCGCACTCTCTCTCAATATTCTGTCGGCTATGTCGCTTGTAGGACGTCGGCTGTCTTGGAAGTCGATGCTGAAGGATGGCGATGAATGTAGGCGCTCATCCAACCTGGCCGTTGGATGAGCCTGTGAAGCCAGGTTTGGCCTGTCATCAAAGTACGAAGCGTATGGCGACTGGAAAGTTTCGGAATTGTTTATCCGGTCACTAACCGTTGCAGAGTACTCTTCGAGACTCTTGTTTATAGCGGCCCGGATGTCATCAGCACCTTGAGTGGCATTATTGATTGACTTGGTTTGACCATGAGCTCGACCCAATCTATTGTTACGAGTCATCTTGTGCTGACGTAGAGTACCAGTTTGTAGCTTGAATTTGCGCGCTGTCACAGGAGAATTACCATTGAGAATGTATTTGTCGTGTTCACTGGCTATCACTTTGTTCGGCGGACGATCTTCTGATGAGTTGTCATCGATTGCAATCGGTGTTTCAGTTACCGATGTTGGACGAGATGTTTCGTGACTGGAAGGCGACTTGATATGAGAATATTCTATATCCGGAATGGAAGAAACATCTGTGGCGGAAGCTGTAGGGGTTTGGTCTCTCGTCTTGGTTCTCTCAGCCGATCTTCGATCACTGTGTTCGGCAGTCGTTGACGAGGTGTCGGAGAGAAGTGGTTGCCCTCCCAGCAGCGAATCCTGGTGATCATAGATCTTATCATCATCCGGTGTTCTCTGACGTTCATTGATAAGTTTCTTCTTCTTGACAATAATTTCTGGATTTTGCAAAGCTTGCGCGGCGTCCTGGTCTAGTTTGACAAGCATCGCCTCAGCCTTGCTGGTCAATTCACTGAACCAGGACATTTTCCGCAAGTCAATGTCCACTGGGTGCTCTTGCGGACGAGTTGGTGCATAGAAACCTCTTAGTCATGAGAGATTTACAAATAATCTATATTCCTCTAGATAGATTATAAAGATGTATATCACCGAAGGTTGAGTTAGTCCGGGATCAGCTGTGCATCACTCAATCGGGGAAGCAAACAACACAAAAATGACTCAGCGCACATGTTTCAAATCTCACAAGTTTTTCCAGCGGAACTGGTCTGCCTTGATCTTTCGCTCCTTTGGGTTTATTGATATTTACTAGTAGGTCTCTTGATATTATTGATATGGATTCCGGAGAAGATCTTCTCCGAGTGCTACTTGTAGAAAAGAATGTATCTAGTACATCGAGCTGGGAGAATGCTATCAAATGCATGGAGTCTGACCCGCGCTTCGAGTCTGTTAGATCTTTACAAAATAGGAAGTTCATATTCAACGAATATAAGCAACAGAAAGCGAAAGAAGAGAAAGAAGAACAACGACTGAAGATCAAGAAGGCTAAAGAAGAACTAGAAGAGTTTCTTAACAATGACCCTCGAATGTCATCGAGCTTGAGGTATCGTCAAGCCTGTGAAGTGTTCGGTACTCTAGACATCTGGAAACTTGTTCCTGACGATGAACGATATGATCTGTACGAAGATGTCAAACAAGAAGTGAAGAAACGCGAAGATGTCATTAATCGTGAACTGAGGAAGCGCAACAGAGAAGTCCTCAGAGATATACTCGATTCCATCCCAGAGATAACTGCACAAACAACTTGGCTGAAAGCTCAAAAATATTTGTCTCAAAATGATGCCTTCATGCGAAACACAAGTCTTCATGCAATGGATAAGCTAGACGCTTTAGAGGTTTTCATGGAATACATCGAGCAACTTGAAGACGAGGAACGAGAGGAGCGAAGAAGAGAAAGGAAGGAGAAAGCTAAACAAGAACGTGAGAACCGATTTGCGTTTGTTAGATTCCTTGACGAGCTGCATGCTGCCGGACACTTGACATCCATTTCCAAATGGCAAAACCTCTACCAAACAATATCCTCCGATCCAAGATATATAGCTTTATTGTCACAACCATTATCTGGCTCAACGGCTCTTGACTTGTTCAAATTCTATGTGGAAGATCTCAAGGCGCGATACGAGGATGAGAAACAAATCATCCATGACATCCTGAAGGCTAGAAACTTCACTGTGACCCTCGAGACAACCTTCGTAGACTTTGCAACATTCGTTTCAGAGGACGAGCGCAGTGCAAATTTAGACGGTGGAAATCTCAAGATGATATTTGAAAGATTGGCTGAAAAGGAGCGAGAGAAAGAGCGAGCAAGGCTCAGGGAGGTGATGAAAGAGCGTAAGAGATTAGAACATGCTCTATTCGCGGCTTTCTCGAAGCATATTGATGAAGAGGACGAGATGGAGCTCGAGTGGGAGAATGTGAGGCCGCTTGTGTGTGAAGAGCCAGCATTCAAGGCAATAGAGAAAGAAGAGGATAGGATAGAAATGTTTAAGAATTATCTAGACTCTATGCAAGACACATGTCTGCATCACCACAAGAAGCCGAAGAATTCCAAATGCTCGATGGAAATATCTGAGCCTTGATTCAATAGAATATAAGCTCAAGTCTTGACTAAAGGTTATCTTCTTTACTATTTCTTCTTTTTGGCATCCTTGTTCTTTTTTTCATGGGGTCCGCGTCGCTCTCTGAAAGTTTTACCTCGTGATATGGCCACCTCTTTCATCATCTCGTTGAAATCTCGATGCTCGTCTCTGTAGAGTCCGTATGTTCTAAGCTTGTCGGTGAGCACGCGTAGTTGCGGATGGGGTGCATAATAATTGGCATTTCTATTTGGGTTCAAATCGAAGGGCCTGTCTTGATTCCTCTCGAAGACACGCAAGTCATTGTGCCACTTGATGAGAAACTGATTGACTGGCGGGTGTGCGTTGCCAAAGTCGGCCTCTTTCTTGGTGATTTCGGGTATGTAGAAATCGTTGAAGATTTTGCAAGAGAGCCGGCGCATTCGCTGATGGTATCTCGATGTGAAGTATTGGGGTAGGAATTTGAGAACCATTGCTGTGATTTAAGGGCGATTGATAGCTCGTGGAGCCGAAAAAAATTATGTTTCGGATATTGGAGAGACTAGATGATAACGGGAATATGAGAGTGTTGAGCTCGATTGTTTACATTGTGGAACACGAGTTCAAAGTCGCGCCGCAGAACACGAGGCCCTGATTAACGCGAACACAAATGACAGGGCGCACGCGAGAGGGCGTTCAAGGCATAGCCTATCGTGTCCAAGTAGTGGTCCCTATGAGAGCCCTGCGGATTTCCACTCCTGAATGTTCTCCGAGTGATCTCGACGATCCCGAGCCGCCACCAACTCGACGTGGTGCGAGTAAAAATAGTAGTCGAGTGTCAGTGTTGTCACCGATCTAGACGAGCATGTCAGTCGTGAGCAGTGTCTGCGTTGCATTGGTAGTCTAGTGTTTGGTCTTGTGATACAGGCCGATCTCAAGCAAGAATGCGCATACTTTCTCGAGCGGGTCTCCTGATCGTCACACTTTACCTGTGCACCGGGGCCACGAGCCTCGGCGTCGGGCGGGTGCGAGCCGGCTGGACGCGTGTCAAGAATGCACTGCTGGGCGGCTGTTTCGGGATAGCGCCCGACGCGGTGGACGCCCAAGGCAAGCATTGCGCAACGATCGAGGACATCACGCCCGAGGTGCTGGAGTTGGGCAACAAGGCGGCGCTCGAGCAGTACCAGATGCTGGTCGCCGAGCTGCGCCCGGTGGAGCTGGAGGACCAGCACAAATACAAGAGCCCGAACTATGCGCTGGCTCAGCTACGCTCGCTCGCCGAGACGGAGGGCGTGGCTCAAGGGCAGTTGAATGAACATTTCGGGCCCGACTTCCTGGCCAACTGCGGCTCCATTGTGGACGCGGCCGAGCGCGCCAGATACCTGGCGCAGAAGAAGTGCAACGCGCTTCAGATGATAGTGAAGCCAAGCCAACAACAGGCGCCAGCCAACGACCAGCGGCCCCTGCAGAGGTCCGGCGGTCGCGTCCGCCTCAGTGAGCAGCTGGCGGAGGTGTACCAATTCTGCAGGTACCTGAGCAGATTCGACTACTCGGAGGCCATCGAGCGGGCGTTCAGGGCCGATGCTCGCGAGCTGGGCGGAACCAACTGGCGCGCCATGCGCATGATGGAGAACCTCGCCGAGCGCCTGTTCGGCTCCGACCCGAGGCGCACGCCGCCGGGGCCGCACGAGCTCGAGCGCGAACAGGTGTGCGCGGCCGGCCGCCAGCTGGTTGAGTGGCGCTCCAAACTGGACTTCAAGCTCACCCAGAAGCTGAAGTACCTGCGGCCGCTGGTAAGCGACATTCAGGGCCGCTTGAGATACATCGCGGGCGGCCTGCGAGACTCATGCGTGGCGCTGTCGAGTCAAATGCACGACATCCAGGCGCTGATGCGCACCAACTACCTGTATGCGGGCAAGCTCACGGCAGGCGCCCAGCGAGTGTTGCGCACATTGGACGCCTGCCGGCTGGTCTCGGCCTGCACCTGGGATGAGTTGACGGGCCCAGTCGACACGAGCGGCGATACGAACGGGACGAGCGGCGCCCAAAGGGCAGCTGTGTGACGCCGCCCTCGCTGCACAAAGGCCACACACTCACATACACACACACAAAATGGCACAGGTACTCTGATGTGCATCGCGCGAGCGCGTGCGGCCGGCGCTCGAATAAACTCTGCTCGAGGTGAAATTCGAGTGGCACACGCAAATTGTTTCCCGTCGTCGAGTGGGCGTCGTGTGGACGTCATTAGCACTCGTAGTCGTCGTGCGAGCCGCGCACACTAACGGGAGACACGCAACACTTTTTCGGACACCGGTGGTGCGCACGGACCAACCGGAACCATTAGTTTGGCGCCTGTCGATTGCGCCAGCGGGCAAATGCGACAGCGCCGAGGACTGCGAAGACGACGACCACGGCGACGACGACGACGACGACGATTAGTGCGACTAATTTTGTACTCGCGTGCGCGATTGTCTTGACTGTCGAGCGGCGCCAACTGAGCGCCCCAACCGAGCGCGCAATCACCATTACAGTGACGCTCGTCTGGCCCGCGCGCGCCGCCGAAATGGACCTCAAGTCGCAGTCCGAGTTTTAGTCCAGTCTCGGTGTTTGCGCGAGAGAGCTTTTGTCCCACTTGGTGGGCCCCAGTTGATTGGAACCAACGCGCATAATTGGGCCCGCGCGCGACTACGCGATTGATTTCGGCCCTCGAGTGGCGCCAATTACTGCATTGAATTTGCATTCCTTAATGGGCCGAGCAGGGCCTCTCGAGTGCGGCGTCCCGAGTGCGAGTGCCGAGGCCGCGCTCTTTGATCGGCCGCGACTCCAATGCCTCGAGCTGGCACATCGCCGCCTTTCTGGAGCGTCTGGGCGCCGCGCTGTCTCGCTCGTCACCGACACCTCGGCGGCGACACTTTGAGCGCGCGCGCACAAACGGACCGCGACCGTGACGCGGGGCGCCCGGGCCGCCGGAAAAGATGCACTAGACGCCGAACGGGGGCGTGCACTTGGCCCAAGTCGAGCGGCGCAGTCTCGCTCGTCGGCGCCCAAATTAGCCGCCCGGCCGGAAAGTGTGAAGTGAGAGTGGGGCTAAATGAGCCTCATCGGCGGGACCGCTCAAAGGGCCTCGTGCGACGCTCCAAAGGCGAGAGTGCGGGCGCGCGTGGGAATGGCGCCCACCAGCGGCCTGGCGTCGACGGCCACGCCGGCCAAGTGACAATGAGCTGCGACGGGCGGCCAAGTGTCGCCTGGAGGCGGTCGGGCGGCGGCCGGCGTGTCAGCGTGGTCGCCCATAATCGCTCGTCATGTGAGCCGGCGCGCAATCGCTCAAGACAGTTGACCTAAACCGTGCGCCCGCCTGTTGTGGGCTGGGCGCACGAGATCGAGTCGATCTTCTGCGAGCCCATCTCGATGCGGGTAATTTGCGCCCGCTCGTGGTTGCGGTGGACGCGCTGCGGGCAGAGATCAAATATTTGCCCCTCTCAGCGGCGGCGGCGGCGGCGGCGCTACGGAGGGGCGACGACTCAAAACATTGGGCCTGCGTCGAGCAGATTAATCAATCGATTGCGCGTGTCCATGGCGAGCATGAACTTTAAACCGGTCGACCGCTCGGCACACGCGCGAGCCACACCACCTGAGTGGCGTCAATGGGCTCAGATGGGCCTCAATGGGCGGCCAGCGAGCGAGCGGGCGCGCAATGGCGCAACTCAGGCGCTCGTCTCTCATTACAGTTGATTGTGCGGGTGGGCGCCGGTAATTGGCGTGATGATGGAATCAGCTCAGCTCACCTCAGTCGGGCTCAATTCGGCTGGCACACAGAGACAGAAATGTATTGGCGCGCAATCAGCTTATCGGGCGCGCACGTGTGCGACGCCGTCACGGAGCTCGGCTCGAGTTACGTAAGTGGCCCGCTTATTCGGCCGCGCCTTCCGGTGGCGCACGAGCGCGCCCCTTTGGGTGTGCCGACTGGGGCACTGGTGCTGGCGCTGGTCATTAGGAGTTGCGTTGATTTCCAATCAACGGGCGCTCGGAGTGGGCAGGCAGTGCGATGCTCTATTCAAGTTTCTTGGCGCCCACTCAGCGCGGCCGCTGGCGTTGGCAGTGAGCAGTGAGCAGTGAGCAGTGAGCAACGAGCAGTGACCATTGAGCGGTGAGCAGTTCGTAGAGTGAACAGTGCGAGCTGGACCAATTGTTCGCTAATCTGTTGGCGCGTCCGACGCGCTCGATGATTATGATTCAATAGCGCGCTCGGCATGATAATCATCATTGAGCGCAGCCGGGGGTGGCCGCAAATTATTTTCTTGAGTGGAGCTGGCCCAGTCCGACGCCAGATTTGCGAGCTCGCCACTGCGAACGCGGCCCCAAATTGATTGGTTGTTTTGTCTTTCCGGCTCGCTGATCAACGGGCCGGACTTTCAATTTGTGCGCACGCTAGCGAGAGCGGCGCGCCCATTAGAAGCGGCGGCGCTGGGCATTGGGGGCGCCCGTTGAGCAGCGAGCGAGCGAGCGAGCGAGCGAGCGATAATTTGCGCCCGCTCGCCGCGTTATGATCCGCTTGTTCGGGCCCACGCGCGCGCCCTCAACTTTGGGTGGGCGCCGTCGTCGTCGCCCTGGTGGTGGTAGTGGTGGTGGTGGTGGTCGTCGTCGTCGACACCGACGCCATTTAACTCGCCCACTGGATAATCTCACGCCCAATTACGGGCGCGCGCCGCCGCCGAGTTGGCGGCGCCCGGCGCAGGCGCCCACCAATTGGACCAATCAGTAAAGTTCAGCGCGCTCGCTGCGCTATTCATATCGATCGATTGGCAGCGCGCTCCAATCAATTTAACACGAGCCCGCGCCCGAGGAGTGGGCGGCCCACAGACGAGCACGGCCACGAGGACGGGCAAGAAAGGGAGGCGGCCGATGGCGACGGCGAGGAGCTGATTGCGTCCGGCGGTGCGCTTTAGCCAGCCACTTGATTGGTTTCGTGGCCGTTCGACTGGCACATCGGCCGGATCGATTCGAGTCGGCGCGCGCTCCATTATCGCCCCCGCGCGCACGTGCTCGAGTCGCCGACGGCGGCGGCTCTACGAGGACCTCTTGAGCCGCTTATGTCGCGGCAGCCGCAGCGGCGGCGCATAATTGAGATGTCACGCGAGCGTGGGCGCGCACGCCGCCAGCCCGTGCGAGAGTAGGCTCGAGTCTGGGGGGCCAAGCGACAAGCAATTAGGCGATCAAATATGACACTCACTCGCGGATCGAGCCGAGCGTGTAGCCGATTTGAGCGGCGGCTCGTTAGCAGGGCGCCCGAGCCGCAGCGTCGCGCGCTCGATGGACGCCGTCGATTTATGATGAATGACTGGCGGGCAGGTCTGGCCGAGTGACTGTCGCCCATTGAGCTGCTTATAGTTTACAGCGCGCCCTCTCAGCGCACCGGGGGCGCCGCTCGAGCTCGACGGCGCGCGTAATTAGCCGGCGCCGACGCCAACGGGCACGCCGCAAATCGCGCCCGAGATGACGAGAGGCGCGTCGCGCTCGCCCGCGCGCCGAGAGGAGCGAGTGACATCTATAGTAATTAACTCATTTGGCGCAATTATCATTAGTGGCGAATAGCTGACGGGAGTGGCGGCGTCGGCGGCGTCGGCGCTGGAGGACAACAATATAATTAGGCCGAAAATGGGCATCGGCGGCGCGCACGGTGCGCGTGCTCGTCTTGAAATACAATTGAGTCCGGGCGCCGACGTCGCGCGCGTTTGATTTCAGATCTGGGCGCACATCTTGAGAGCTGGCCCGCGTCCGTCGCCTCGTCCGCCGGCTCGACCGCGATCAATTAGAGCGGCGCAGCGACTGAGCCGCGCCGCACTCGTGATGCAATCTCGATTGAGACAAAGCGCTACTAATTAAATTTGCGCACTCGAGTGATCACAGACAACGCCGGCGCCGATGACAATCTTTGAAAAGAGACGCGAGTCCAATTTCAAGCGGCGCCCGCCGTGAGCCAGACAAATCTAATTAATCGCCAGACAATTGGCCGTCGTCGTCGTCGTCGTTGTTGTTGTTGTTGCAGTGGTCTAATGGACTCGCAGCAGTCCGAGGGCATGCAAATTATCCCGCCACTCCGATCGGTGGGCGACTGTCGCGATCGGCGCACGAGACGATCGCGGGAGTCGCGTCGGCCCGTTCGAGGTGGCCGCTCGATTTGCGTAAGTACAATAATCCGCTCCTACGACTGTCACAGATCATTAAATTTTAGGTGCGCGCGGCTCTAGAGCTCGTGAAAAGAGTTCCCCCCTTGGCGCCTCGGAGACGCGTGATATAGTTTGCGCGCAGAACTTGCTCTCTATTTATTTACTATTTTTCATCGACCAACTCGCGGCGTCCAACTCTCGGCGCCCAACTCGTGCTAGACGACAATCCTGGCGCCTTAATGACGCATTAATGGTCGCAACTAGTTCGGTGCCGGTGTTGCTTTGTATCATCGACTCGGCGCCACCGTCGACGCCGCGCTGACCGGCGGCGGCCACACGACAAAAGGCCGCCCCTCGCGGTGGCCGCCCGCTGACTAATGAGCGCCGAGTTGCCCATTTGGATTGGCGCCCACGGCGATCACGACGACCACGACCACGACGACGACCACGCCGGCGATGGTGGCGGCGGCGGCACGTTAAAAAACAAATACTCCCCCGCCGGCGCCAAAACTGCTCTCGATCTTCACGCTCCGCTGGCGGCGCCAAGTGGCCGATGGGCGCCCGTCGTCGGCGACCATTGTCACCAGCGACGAGCACGCCGACGACGATTTGCTAAATTGCTCGCGCCCCGACGAGCCAAATTGTTTCGCCCCCAAGGCGCATGCGCACGCCCGGCGGCGCCCCCGACGAGTCGCCCGCGTCGGCGCCAATCAGAGAGCGCGTCCGGCCGCGCGCGTCTCCGCCTGGCCTCGGGGGCGGCACACGCCGACGACGCCCACGGCAACCACGATGATCACCGCCGAGATGCCGGCGCCCACGAGCAGCGGCGGAAGTGGCGCCGGCCACGAACAGCCGAGTCGGTCAACGGCGAGCGCCCAGTTGTTCACCATCGACGCGCTCCTCAAGCCGCGCGCCTCAGCTCAAGACCAGCGCATCGATCACCGGCCGGCTCTCGAACACCGTCAGCAAGGCCAACATTTGCATCCGCACTCGCACCTCCAGCTCGACCACATGCACGCCAACGAGCTCCAAGAGGGCCCCAACTACAGGTACGCAACTGCTGGCGCCGCCGTCGCCGCCGCTCACCTGGCCAACGAAGACCAGCAGCGCCATTTCGGGCCGCTGGTGGCGCACCTAAACGGCCACCAGCATCTGGTGCAGCAGCAGCAACCGCAGCTACCGCAGCAACGCCGGTTCGAGCACCAGATCCGCCACTACCAAGTCCAGCAAGAGTCACAATCTAATCAGCCGGCCATGAGCAAGATCTACGAGCTGGCAGCCGACCTGGGACCTGCGCGCGCCGCCCACGCCAGGGCAAGCAAGCAGCTGAGAGCAAGCGGCGAGCAGCGACAGGTGCGCGAGCGCCCGCTCAAGGGCGACGCCGACCGGCTCGAGTGGCGACACACAGAGGCGAGGTTGAGTCCAAAGTCGCGCCGCGCAGGGCCCACGTCGGCGGCTCGCGCCCACGCCGAGCGCTCGTCCTCGGCGATCTCGTTCGAGTCGCCAAACTCGCGGGGCGCGCGAACGGCGATCGACTGCAACGACGACCAGCACAAACTCGACCATCAGGTGGTCGACGATGTCCACGACCACGACCACGACCACGACGAGAGCGAAGACGACGACGATCAACAACAGCGAGAATTGCAGGAAGACGACCAGTCTGAGCCCACGGCTGCTCAACATCAGCAGGCGAGCAGCGCGCAGCTCATAAAGCCGCGCCGAGCGCGCACTGCCTTCACATACGAGCAGATCAATGCGCTCGAGCAAAAGTTCACCACCACCCGCTACTTGTCAGTGTTCGAGCGGTCGAACTTGGCGCATTCGCTGAAGCTCACCGAGACGCAGGTGAAGATCTGGTTCCAGAACCGGCGCACCAAGTGGAAGAAGCAAAACCCCGGCCTCGAGGCGGCCGGAAGTGGGCCCGAGCTAGACGCGAACGTGGGCGCGGCCCTGGTGGAGATAAACGCCGCCGAGGATCATAGCCAACCTGTTGTTGGGTCGACGAGGCCGCGGCCAGCGTCGCAGCGTCCGCCACGCCCACCCAGCCGGGGCTACGACGGCGGCCGCGCTGAGCTGCAGGCCTTCAGAGGCGACGGCGCTCGCGGCGATCTGGGGCTCGAGTCGGCCTCGGGTGGCGCCCAGTTGGCTCATTGTTCGGATCTGTTCCGGGCTGCCGATCGGGCCAATGGGAGCTTCCTGCACACGGCGGCCAGTTGCGGGCCGCAGGTGCAACCAGTCGAAGATCCAGCGCTGATGCACTTCACAGGCGCCACACAGCACCAGCGCGACCAATCGACCGCCGGGTTCGTGGCTCATGACCGCGGGGGCGCTCACCTGTCCACAGCTCTCGCGGTGGCCGCTGCAGCCGCCGCCGCGGCGGCCGCGCAGGCTTCGAGCTCGCACAGCTATGGGAACCAGATGGCCGGCTTCCCGTCTGCGTCTGCTACGAGCGCCAACCAGCTGCTGGGCACCAATCTTTTGCGCGCCGCCTTCGAGCAGGTGCACGCGATGCAAATGAGCCGACAAAAGTGCTTGTATGATAACCCGACTGCCGCCTACGCGGCCGCCCACGCAGATCATCTCAACTACATCGCCTCGTTTGCACCGCTGCATGGAAAAGCGCGCAATACCTGACGAACCGGAACGGCTAGTGCAAATTCTTTGTTGTCGGCGTCTCTTGGATAGGCAAACTCGAGGTAGATGTGCAATAAATAGCCTCTCGAGGACATGAAATGCAAGAACGCACGTGATAGATTAGAAAGTACTCCCGATAGTAAGACTTGTTCTGCTCGGAATGATGCGATTGAGGTCAACAAGGTCAGATCTACGCATGGAGGCTGCCAAAAATATAGCAGCTAGGCGCTGTTTTATTCTCTATTAAACAATTCTTAATGAAGTAATCCTCTTATCTAAGTTTAGTTGTTTCGACACAGAGGCTCCAAATAGTGTGATGTGTCACAAAACACCTGATGATGATGAGAATTCCGTTTGCAAGCGACACATGAGAAAGACGACGTATTAAGGGAGAGCGACGCAGAGGAGCGCTGAGCCAGCACCACGGAGCTATGCGCTCAACTGAATGCTCTGTGGACCGCCTAGCTCATGAAACGCGCGCGAGCTACTGTCGTCAGATCGATATTAGGTAGGCTTGGTAGCTGGTGCTATTGAGAAATCTGCGAATACAGGAAAAAACTCGTCAAATTTCAGCCTGGGCCAGGGCAGACATCTAGGGGCTAGCTCTTTGTTTTCTTTCATTCGCGAAATCTTCAATCGGCTTCTGAACTCGAATTAGTGCTTTAATCTGCGTTGAACAACTCTTGCAGGCTGTTAACCAACGCATTTTATCAATCGATACCAAAATCAATACCAAAAAACTATGCATCGTTGGAGAAATTGCATGCAACGGTTTGAAGAGATGCAGTCATATAGCAAGAAAGCAACAGGTTAACGTTCAAGTAGTTGCTCTTTCTAGTGGTAACAAACGTGATCTACAAAATGATTGCCTACGCAAGGCTATCACATGTTTCTTGGGACTCTCGTGAGCGCTAGAGTATGGAAACCGGAAATGACGCGTTTAACCTCGCCACAGACTAACAATTAAGTTTATCGAGTTGGATTTCATACAAAAGGGAGTTCTAAACGCGAGCTATACATCGCAGAAGACAGTTTGCCTCTACCACAAACGGATGTATATCTAGCCCACTGGGGCCCCTTTCGAGTCTGGGGCCCCTAGCTGATACTACCAGGGTGCTGGTGAGTCTATTTGTGTTGAGAATGATACTAGAGTCATGTTGCAACACTTTGAGAATGTAAGCATAGATTCAGATGTGTATTCTACTCGAGTAAGGAGAGTTCCAGAATATGTACACAGGGAGACAAGTGGTGAAGAGAGAATTCACTCCGACGGATGTCGGCGCCACACCTCTGAAGTTATGGTGGGAAAAGTGCAATCTAAAAATGCGGGCAACTTGAACGAATCGTATGCGCCAATGACGATGACTCCAACTGGTCGGTGTTGTCTGGGCGCCGCGGGCGCCTCTTTTCAAAGTGGCGCCTCTAGAGTGCTTCCGGCATGAGTTACAATTCATTTGACCACTCCAATCACATCGCAAACAAAAACTGGATTAAGTGAGGTCATTGAAATTACTCTAACACGACTGGTCTGGCTGTGGCGAGTGTCACTACACACCGGAAGCTCAGAATTTCACTCACGCGCTTCTACCGTTGGCTGAGGATTGCACGTATAGCCCCTAGTTGCCGAGAATAGCAAAGGATTATTCTTATGCCCTGTTGTCTAGAATAGAGCAGTCACAACCGGTTAACCAAGCCATTCTTGGTCTCTGCGGAAGTTGGTTGTGCCAGAACTACTCTAAAGCACTGTTGGCGAGTTGAAAGTGATATCATGCAAGTTGCACTCCGAACAATCTGACCGACTCGCTCCACGGAAAGCCTCTCAGCCGTCCGTGGCGAGCCCATCGATCAGGTAAATACTTGTTACATCAAGATTTTCCCTTGGTGTTTACAAAATTGCCTTGAGGATGCTCCATGTTGGCCCTTCCAGCCAACAGGTGATCTAGACCTACACCTTCACTACGTTTCTTGGTGTAGTCTATGGTTTATTCCATTTGGAAGCTCCATATGAACGTGCACGCCACTTAACGACAACGGATCACAGGTGGGCCTCTGTACAACGGCCGTGGGCCTGGCTTGCGCGCGTCGCACTCAGGGGGCCCCCGAAATCCAACGGCAATCCGGCAATACTCTTGGCGCGTGCGCCGTATCGCAAATTCGCTTTTAAAGCCTGCAACCGCCAATTCTACATCGACCAACACAACTGACCTCAAGTTGTTTGTTGCACCACCATTCAGCCTGACCTATTGACCCAGCTTATCGATACATCATTTCAGATTGAACCTCGATCTCGTCGTCCAGTATGGATCACTTGGAGAGAACTAAAGACAATATCAAGCAAACGGGAGAGGGCCGCAAGAAGAAGCAACGCGCGCCCCGCGAACCGACCGGTTCCAAACTCACCGATAGTGACTCACAATACTCTACCACCTCATCATCTGGCTCCTCTCAACAGTCGGATGCCTCCCAGCAGACTGTCATCGCTCGTCGTGTGCCAGACCCGTCGCTTGTCTCAATGGAGACGCCATGCAAGAAAATAGCGGAACTGAAACTAAACACCAACTCGACGAGGAAGAACAAGGCCGCCAAGAAGAAGAAGCTGCTCGGTTCCAAGTCTCTATCTAATCTTATACAGGTCAAGATCTTCGGATCTATAACATCAAAGGCGCAAAAAGAGATTAAGGCCAAGGATAAGTTGACAACAACGCGTTCCTTTCCGAGCGGCGCTTTGCACTTCGAAACAAATAACTACGAGAACTCGGCAGACATCTCTCCAGAGGCAACCCTGGCTCACTCCATTTCCTTGGCAGCCATGCCGCGCCACTCCACCAGCAATCCGCTGGCTGGTTTCGGCCCAAACTCGTCACCCACTTGCACACTAGCCAACTACAGTCCCATCGTGGCAGCGCCAGTAATATCGCAGAACGAAATGGTACGGAATGTCGTGGCCTCAACGCCAACTATAAGGATGCGCTCACGAGGTCAGGCGCCACTGGATAGAGAAGATGCGTGCAACGAAAACGCCGATCGCCAGCTGGGAGACGAAAGAAAGGTACAAACAACTCAAAGTTACAAGCCATTCAAGAACACGGCGCTCGTGCTGAGAGACGTCAAGAACTCGCTGGGCTTAAGGATGAAAGCTCGACACGAGAGCAAGGCCTTCGAGAGACTAACCAACGAGCTCGCAACGCCGCCCACGAAACTCTATGGGCCGTTCAACATCTACACGCCCGGTTGTTCGCCCAACAACGAACATCAATGGTTACAAGCAAACAGCGTCGATGACAAGGGCAACAGGTTGCGACGTCCCGAAGCCACGCGAGGGGCTCCAAAAGAGCGACGCGATGGCGACCAACGAGCGACAAAGCCAACAACGAGACGTAGACTCAGTCTGAGAGGTGGAAAGAACTCAAAGAAAGCTGGTCAGAGATCGTCGGATAGCTCTGTCAACAACGACTCTGGCTTCTCTAGTTCGCTCAGTGTTGAGCGCGCCTCATTGGGCACAGAGGCAGGCCTCGACCAGACACCCAAACAGCGCATAGCACTCAGACACAAGAAGCACTTGATGCAGGAGAATAGCCGGTTCGCGTTCGATAGCCCTACCGGGCGTCTGCGCGAGACCGTCAAGGATGTTGAACAATTCCAGCAATGCATCGAGGACATATCGCATGCAATTCGAGCTCGCAACTCTGATCAGGGGCTGATTTAGTCCACTGTCGGATCTTTTGACGAGCCACGATTTACCGTCTCTGGCCATCCGGCTATATTGGCCGTCACTTTCGCTAGCCCATCCAATGTTCTGCAGCCGGAAGTCAATAGTCGGAGCTGCTGGCCAGCTCGAGCGTTGTCTTGAATGAACAAAGTGACTAGCGCCGAGCGACATCAATTGAGACAATGGACTGTTATCGTGGTATGGGCGCCGCTCGCATGACAGTGGTGCTCGCGAGCGAGCATTGGTCAGACCTACTGAATCAACGTGGACTAAGCCATACCAAGCCGACCACTAGCACCTGCAGCAGGCACAACTCGCGGCTAACCACTCAGTCGCTCGCTCACCTGTGTGGCAACTGCAACCAAGACTGGACCGCGTCTAAGGCTCAGCCAAGCCCAGCCAAGCCAATCCATCAACTACGAAGAGAACTCTTGCTAGTGTCCAGCGAGTCCACACTGTTTCTCGAATCTAATTGAATGGCCGTCCGGCGCGCACGCGATTGCTTTTACGTCCACTGTTTGGCCGACATTATGACGTAAACGCTGCTCACACTTGTTACTCGCGAAACAGAGGGCGAGGGCTACTTCTGTTTTCATGTTACCAAAGCCAAATCTAAAACTCCCACCAAGTGATCAATAACAATCCCTGGCTTTTGCCCTGTCAGATTTTGTCCACCTGTCGGACAAATTGCACGAAGCTCGGAATCAGCGACATGTTAACGCTCTCCTGGGCTCAGAATGGTTGTCGTTTTGCGTGAGAGTTGTTGTCCTTACGAGTCACCGCTGATCTCTGGGGTAGGTGATCGAGGCCGACCAATCAGTTAGATTGGCAGGTTAATGCGAGTCAGTCTGCTGCCCAGACATCAGCATTCTTCGGGTAAATGCGATGCAATTTAATAATATAATGGTCTGCGCGCTTGAGAGAGCGCCACCTAAACAGATAGCCGTCTAGCCTTGCGGTCTCCGAATGGGACAAATCGTAGTTGACATTAGAGGCCTAGCATCCAATTGCACAACGAGCGAGATCTACTTGTACCTGGCAACTGCTTTTTGGTTGTGTGACCGCTTTTTCCTCTGCGATCCACCGCCGCCGGCGGCCTCCTGTGTCAGGTATACAGACGCCGGTTGGCGGTGATAGACTCGGTTTCCAGTTGAGCTTGAGGCACCGGAACTCTTGCGCGAGCCCCCGTTGGGTATCGACCGACAAAAGCAAGTAGCGAACACGAGGCTCAGTAGTATTATGCCGCCCACAGCGCCGCAGCCGATAGTAAAGGTCCAGATTTTTTGACGAATGAGTCGTTCAAGGTCGTCAAGACATCCCTGAGTTGTTTGTGAGTTGCGGTTTAGGGTTAGTTTAGTCCTCTTTGAGCTCAGGTTAGCCAGCCCCTCGTCCACATGATGCGGTAACTTACGCGTCGATGGCGATAACTTTGGTGAAATCTGACGTCTGTCGACTGGCACATGCTCTCATTCACTGGACGCGGATTTACATGAGCCTGATCGTCAAAAGTGTTGCGCAGGTGACAACAAGTCCGGGCGACGGTGGCCTCGAAACCGCCCAACCTCTGGACGCGCCAGAGCGACTGGTCGTAGTCAAAGTGTCCGTCGAGACCGCAACACTCGAAACGAGTTTGGATCTGATGTTGTAGTCGTTGTCGTTAACGCCGCATTCAGTTTATCAGTTAGTAATCTAATCCGAATCTGGACGCGAAGACAGCAATCTGTTGGGGAGGGGGAGGGGCGACAAAAGCCGGCTCAGCGGATACTCACGTAGTCGATAGCGGCCGTGAACGAGGCCTGAATGCCGTACTCGTTGCGCAGCTTATTGACCAGCCGAAGGCGCACGTTCGCCACGAGCCGCTCTTGGAATATGATCGCCAACAGGCCGGTCGCGAGGTCGAGCGCGAATATGGCCAAGATCAGGAAAATGTACTGTATGCGCCGGAAGCGGGCGAGCGAGCGTGAGCGCCAGATCGAGTGCGCGTGTTAAGTTGGAGATTGATGGCGAGTCTAATTAGATAGCTGCACAATCAGCAGGGGGGGGGGTGTATTATGGTGCGAGTAGCAAGCGCCTAGTGCACACTGAACGCAACAATACTCACCAGACCCAAGATCCAGCGGCTGTTCTTGAACATGGCCGAACAGCCACAGAGGCCGACCAGAATGGTAGCACAGCCGAGTGTTATGAAGGACCACGAGAGTAGTTGAAACAGTGAGGCTCGACTGGTGGGTTCGAAAACCAAAAGCTGCGATAAATTGTACTTGTGATCTTCAACTAGCGCCAGGATGCCCCACACGCCGAGCGCTATACCCGCGGACCAGAATAGAGTGTTAGCAATGAAGAGCATAAACTTGGCTAGTCGAGCGCAACAACTGAGTGACATCTGGGAGGCGCCGATCGAGCCTGTTGGCGAGGGCGCTCCCGCCAACGCGCCCTCATCGGGGTTGCCGTTCATTTGCTGGCCGGAAGTCAACCTGGCGCTCTGAGTGTGCGGATAGTGGTTGTTGTTTGGCACAGATCTGAGATTCTGTTTGGCTAAACTGAGCTGCGAATGATTTTGATTTGACGCTCCCGTTGGTGTCTTGGGGCGAGAACGCGGCGACGAGTGTTGCTGATACTGATGTTGGCCGTGGCCGGCGATGTCGGCAGTTGTGAGGTGCTGTCGATTGCCCGTATTGCCTGACTGCAGCATCATTGCGGCACCTAAGTCGTTGCTCGGCAGTAGCTGTTCGCGCAGGTGATTCAATTTGGCATTAGTGGTGGTGAATCGAGGTAGTGAAACGCGTTGATTATTGTTGTAATGGTCTTGGTGCGAGTGAATTTGTTCTTGGTGGAGGAGGGCTCTTGCAGGCAGAGGCGGAACGGGCTTGTTGCGTCCATTTAGCAGTAGGCCAGCGGTGTTCGGATGCTGGAAACTGGTTGTCCTGGCCGATCGCAAGTATCGCGCCTCTTGGACAGGCGCGCGCCCCGACGACTCTCTCAAGACGTCTGGCTGATAGTAGATGGCCGTCGGTTCGACAATCTGCGACAAGCGTTGCTTACTATGCTGGTGGTCGTACTGATGGAATCCCTGTGAATGTTGGCCAGCTATCGAGTGAGGTTGATCTTCGTCGCGGTAGCCAGTGGTAGCGTAATCTGGATGATGCTTACCCAGAGTAGCTGAATGATTTGCACTGTGGCGCTGCTCGTGCCACTCGTGTCCGTCGACCTTAGCAGTGAGCCGTTGGGACTGCTGATGTGGATGGTCAAAATAATGTGGGTGGTGGTGCTGATGATGATGATGAGGGTGGCGGGGGTGGACAATCAGGTGTTCGGGGGGATCTTCGACAAAGTGTTTGTCGTCCACGAAATCGCAACTCTCTGCGGCTAGTGCTCGAGTGGAGGCCGCCCGACGCAGGTCGGGATGCCTCCACCCAACCATCAGAGCTCGAGCCTGCGCGACGCTCATCGAGCGTCGGTGGTGATTTAGTGGAGGGCTCAAGTTGTCGGCGTCGGCGTAGTGATCGTGGCGCTGGAAACCATCAATCAAGCGGCTGCGCTCTAGCCGGCGATGCTCCGGAAAACTCGTAACATTAGCACCGCCCGCTTCTCGATCAGCATCTCTCTTGTCGCAGTCATCTCGTTCGCCCTCGTGCTGGCTCATCGCCAAGCTCCGGCCACCAACACCGCGATCCCGGTGGTAGTCGTTGATGACTTGGTTGTAGTCAACGTGCCTGTCGTCGTTGTCGTCCTCGTCGTCGTCGTCGTCTTGGTCGTCATCGTCGATCATCATTGGGAGCATTTGTTGTTGTTGGTGGTGGTGGGGGTGGTCGTGGTGATGCTGTTCCTGTGATTGCGCAAACCGATCCTGGAGTTGGCGCTGATGATGGGTCAGACGGCTGCGCGTGTGAAAATGACTGGCGCTGAGAAAAGACTCATGTTCGAGCCGGGTTGTATGTGGCGTTCGATTGGCGAACTCGGGCGGCTTTTGGAACATGTAAAAGATACCGCTAGTTGCGGTTAGAGTGGTGTCCCGTCCGGCGTCCACATGTTCGTCATCTCGATCATTAATCTGGTCTTCGTGGTTGACGTGGTCGTCGAGTCTCGCGTCAGACACGCTCACGCTCGATTCTCGAGCGAGCGTTGCGTTGCGCGGAAAACCATTACTCTGACTCAGATACCCACTCGAAGAGCCACCACTCGACGAGCTCGCATTCTCGGCCTGCGAAGGCCGAGGCGACCGGTCGGTAGCGGGCGCCTCTGTCACCTGCTGGGCCTCGCGCGCACCGAGACTCCCATTCTTCGCATCGATCTTGCCAGTCGGGGCGACGCCGCTTTGCTGCGTCACTTGGCCATTCTTCTTCAACTTCGAATGCTCTCGGCTTGAGCGCTTTGATTTGATCGACTGGACATCGACCGATATGTCCGCCGCCGGATCTCTGTCTCGATCGCTCTTCTCGGCCGCCGTCGACGCACCAAAGAAGCCGCGCGCCTGCTTGAACATGTCCGTCCTTATGACGAAACTTTAGGGACTCATCTCGCGCGTCGTCGATCTTGAAGTGGCCTTCTCTGGCTCGCACTTCGCCTCTTTGAATGCGCTGATCTTTGGATTGTTGACGTCGTGGTCGTCTGCAAGGTAGTTGTAAAGGTTGCCATATGGCTAGACCACGAGTTGCAATTCGTACACAATCATTTGGCGGATACTTTTGGAGAGAGAGGCGAAATCAATCGCTTTCGCACCGCGACCGCTACTTCGAGACGAGTGTGGCGCGCTATCAATTATTCGGACAATCAACTCTCACCAGCATCAAGTCACCGCTATCTTATAAGCCATCCACTCTCTTCCTCTTTGCCTGTCACTGACTGTGCGTGTGTGTCTGTGTGTTTGTGGGGCTGCGCCTTAGGGAACGAGAATTGCAACCGCTCCTTACCTGTTGACGGAGATGTGGCGTGGTTGCGAATAAACAAACAGCCACAAGAAGGTTGTTTTGCGCAGCGGCTCGGCGATAGTTCATCCACTGTTGCCTTTCTGGCAGCCCCGGCCGAATGCCACTGCTAGCGACCGGACTGTCAGCTTGCGCGAGCAGATTGAACAAAAGGGGGGCGTGGGTAGTTCAGAGGCGGCGACGACGTTCAGCTCACCTGTTGGCGCGGCGCAGGCGCGCCGCCGAATGGTCAGCGGTCGGGTGTTTGAATTGGTCTAACTGCACATTCGCATGAAAATAGTTGGCAAATGATATTTCGGCACACAATCTCGCGCGCGCGCATTTGCATAACGGCCGCGGCTGTAGTGCAACATTGGGCCAGTCTGCTTATCTGTCGTCTGTGTTCCGCCTCGAACAGGCTCGAGAGATAGGCAGATTCGGGATCGGCCGCTCTCTAGTTTGTGCAACGTCTAGATGGCCGACGCACGACACGAAGTCTGTAGACGGACGACATTGATTCACAGCGGGCGCCTGGCAACGGCAACGGCCATGAGCTTCTCGGGCCGGTGGTGACCGGCGGTGGTGATGGTGGTGAGCCAATTGCGCAACTGCGCTGAATACAAGCCCAGCGAGCGCCTTACATTAAATGTCGCCACATTCGGCTCTCTCCCTCTCTCTCTTGACTCAGCTAAACTATTCCACTGACTGTCCACACAGCCGCCGTGAACTCTATTTAAGCCGGCCCGACAAAGCAGTGGTGCCGCGATGTCGACGGCGCGACCAGATCGTGCGCTTCGCTGATTCGCGGTAGGGAGTTGTCCCAGAGAGAGCGAGAGAGTGGCTGGATCTCTGTTTTTAGGGCGGGTGTTCAGTGGCACGCCAGAATAAACTTGATTACTATTGATGCACACAAACATTACCCGCCCAAAAGTCGCCGCTTTGTTTAGATTCCTTGTGACCAACTGCTCGCTGGATTGACCGTTCCAGTGAGAATGCTATGTTTCAAACTTGTTTGGCACTTAAATCACCTGAATTCGCCGGAACTGGACCGCGACAAAGCGCTTAAGAGCGAGTGCCGAAAATCCTGCCACCACTCAGAGTGGATGAGTTGCACAACTTACCCTCCACCAAGATGCGTTAAGATACCTTTCTGCTGAGGACAGAAACACAGAAAGATGAAAGTCTAAACTGGCTGGAGCTCGCTGATTGATTGCGCAAATCAGTAACTCGCGCAATTAGTAACTCGAGTTGGATTAGTTTGTCGTGTTGTGTGTGCGTCGCTCAACACTCCTGCCAATGTAGAAATTAACTCGTGACTGGACACTCCCTCTTCTTTCGGCCGTCAAGTCCGCGGCTTTAGTGGTCGAGCATTAGTGATTGCCCAGATCTTAATCCTCTTTACGTCTACCTAACGCACCTCTTCACATACCGCAGGCGAAAAGGTGCGGCACTCGAGATTAGGCCGAGCGCGATAGCAGCTCACTTTCACTTCATAACCTTATGTAGTCGTTGGCAGTCCGACAGTGACCTTCCCACCTTTACTTTGCTCTCACGCACTCATGTGGAAAGGTTGTATCGCGGCAATCAGCGTTTGTTTCGCGCGTCCGGTAGAGCTGGACCATGCCCATCCGGCTCGTCTCTAACTCGCCTCAACGTGTTGCCACAGTTTTTTGTTGTGTCGGCTTTGGCCTGTAGGCATCGACACTGACCACTCGACCTGGTGTCACGCAAAGTAAGAGATCCCTCTTGCTATGAGGTGCAGAAGAGAGGACAGAAACACGCCCTAAATTCTAGAGTCTCCGCATGGTCTTGTCGTTGATATCGGTACCTATAGCTGGTTGGCACGCAATGGAGAGTGGAAATTTGTCGCGATTTTCTGAATGTTGTCCAGTTTTGTCTTTGATCTGGTAGTCGATATGAAGATTTGTTCACTCAGCTCTTTGAATCAACGAACTAGTTGATTAGCCAACTGACTTAGAGACCCATTCGAGTTGTACCATAAACTCAGATAGCTGACTTTGCTCGAGCCCAAGCCATCAGGCTGGGCCCAGTGACCACCACATACACAGGTGGCCATCCATCGCTGTTCCCATATACGGGTTGTGTTGAATGAGGGCCGCATTTGGGATACGGATTTGCATCGTGTGCAGTGGCGCACGTTAGTTAATGGGCATGCACCCAGACTGATATTCCTTACAACATCGATTTTCCTCGACCCGTTCAAGTCAACACTCCCTTCGACTTTGTCAAGCGCGACCATCTCAGGAAGCGTTGGTTCGCGAAAATATTCAAGCATCAGTCGAGTTGCTTGACTGTTAGCATGTAATAAAGGACTTGCGACTCCGGAAGCAGGCAGAAAGTACTCAAAATCTGGTATTGTAATTCCATTTGTGAATTGTGTACATTCATTGAGAAACTGCTCTTCTGGGTCACTATTGAGATTCGTATAGCAAATCGAGATGAGTCGGAATAAGCCGCCAATAACATCGATTTGATCATTCAGCTGGTACACAACAGGCAGACTGGCCACATTGATTTTGCCCCAAATCTTGATGATAATCAACAATTCACGCAAGGTCTCCAGTGCTTCTTTGTTTCGTGCAAGGCTCGCTGCCGGCAGATATGAAGGGGTGGATCTGGAACTTTGCGGTATCGATGCAACCAAGAAAATGGCAAAATCGACAACCCACTGGTTTAGAGGCTGGAGACATTGTATAAGATGTTGCTCAACGAAGAATTCTTTCTCATTGATCTTTGTAAGTACGTTGCTGCAGCTGAAGTAGTTTTGCTGCATACCTTGAGTTTTCAGAAAGTTCGATAATTGATCGGACGGATTGTCTTCGTCTTGAGATCTGAGCATGGACTTGAGAGTGCTTGATATAAAATTCAACATTATCATTGTATGACATTCTGAAGACTTGCACAAACTTACCGCGTCATTGAGACACCTGTATAGTGAGGCACGTATCATGAGTTGTCGATTGAAGTACTTTCGCTGTACATGTTTGGGCTGACGCTCATAGGCATCGTGAAATTTATCACATATTGTTTCAATTGATTTAGGGCTTGCGCAAATCATCACGTCCCACCAGTCATTACCAGTGACTAGACAATATTCTAGCATGTATTGTAGATACATTTCTTCGTCTTGATCATCTTGGCAAGCGATGAGCGGTGGCAGTCTGACAGCATATAACTGACTTGTTGAGTCAATGGCGACAAACATCGTTTGATTTGTTGTGAGTTGAATATTTGTGATGTAGTTGAGTCTCTGCTTTTGCCTTGAGCCTAGTCTGCTAGAATTATATTTGCCGATCAATCTCGATCCGTTGCTCCGAGCATTATGGTTGTAGAGTTTATACGATGCTCTAGGGTCTAAATCACCGACGGTACCTCGGCCACCATTCCCGCGCGCGATGTCTTTAGTCAAATCAAGGGTCTCGCACATAGGTTGCAAGTCCTCTTTGCGCAAACAGCAAATTGTCGAGTCTCGATAGGCGAGCAGTATTATGTTTGTCTGTCTGTTTGAGCCGAATATTTTGAATCTTGGTACTTGTATGGACACAAGATTTTTCTCTGTGTTGATGTAGTTACCCTTGAATACCCACTCTTTGGTATAACTGGCACTTTCATCTGTCGGATTTTCTGATGGTGCGCTGACATCAGATGGAGCTCCATTCATAGATTCATGTGTTGGTCTGACTGAAGTAATGCTATTCTTTGCGCTTCGTTTAACTTCAAGTATTGCACTGTGGATGGAACTTCTCTTCCTTTTCTCCAGTTCCCACAATTCTATTAATGATAGATTGTGACCGCTTACCTCGATCAAAACTCCGTTAGAGGAATCTTTCCTGACAAATTTGATATGATCCACACGATCGAATGTAGCCGATGCATTTTCGCGCTCATTGAGTATCTGTGACATGAGATTTAGATGAAAACTATGATACTGTTTACATATCACATTCACACGTTTGCTCTCATTGCTAGTAACAAGATCTACTTCATCGATTGTGATATTCTTGATGGATATGGTAACTTTGAAGAACAATATCGTGGAATTTATAGAGCCGGATGAAGTGCCAACTATGAACGACCCATCGGGATGATAGCAGATATCCGCAACATGTATTGAAATCCTGAGGAGGCCAATACTCTCTGTAACAACATCTACTGTTCCATCAGCCATCAAGGTCAGACAACAAATCAGACCTGTACGACTGACGATGACACAACCTTCAGCTGCCTTACCGCCGAATAGTCTGAGAGAGGCCGCCGACTTGCTTTGCTGTATTTTGTCCGTATATTCAAGGTGATTTGCCGGTGTCTTAATACTATGGTTGGCTAGATTTATGGTACTCACAATGCCGGAGTGGTACCAACAAGCGGTTATGAAAGACTCTGCGGGGAAAGATTGTTTGAAGTAGGGTTTCCAGTCGCTGACGAGAAAGTCTCGTGAGGTATATATGGTTGCGGTGCCTTGTGAATCGCAGATGAGTAACTTGGTGCCGGAAGGATCCCATTCGAGAATTGTTATGTCATGCTCTGAATCTAGAAGTAGGTAAGGCTGATATGGGCGGTTGAGATCGGCTACATATACATGATAGGATACTGACTGGGGTCGTGACTGGCTCAGACAAAACGAGCTGGTGAAAGCAACCAAACCTTTGATTGATAGGCTCAGTTTCTGATCACAGTTCGTGATCCACTCAACATACGAGTTGTGTTCGAGGTGCGGCCTTTGAGCCGTATAAAAGCATTTCATCTCACTGTTGGGTTGTTTGGTTGTCATTGACGATAAATAGAAAATGTTCTGATCAGAGTGTGACGTACGAGTTTAACGTATGACAAAATTCTAATCTGACCTGATCGGGTCTATGGAGGAGAATGTCGAGTGATGACAGGTTGCAATAAAGTTGTTGGGGTTATTTCGGACATGATTGGCGCAGGTCGTGAAAATATTGTAACAGATGGAGAGTGAAAAATTCTCTGCATCAACCCGGGATCGAACCGGGGACCTCATGCGTGTGAAGCATGCGTGATAACCACTACACTATTGATGCCACGGTCATGATGGACGAGAGCCAAATTTACTAGTGTTGTGTAGTACTCATGTCGCAACTAAGTGCAGTCCAAGTTTGTTTCTCATGCACCACAACATCAGCACGCTTCTCCTCTGAAATCACTCTGTCCACCCATTCTCTGGTTTGAACACTTGATCTTCTCATGATGGCTCTCGGAGCCAGCCACCTCGCCGTATCACTGGGTCGACATCGAACGATCATCGGACTCAAGTTGCCTCAAGCTACCCAGATTCTATTGAACTTCACTCAAACTGCTGGATATAAAAAGAGGCAGACAAACAGAACCATTCGGGAGCCAGGGTTCACTGAGTATGACAAGTTGCCCGGCGATGAGCATCAAGCAGTATGGGTCGGATATTTTGATGCAGAGAGGCACAACCAACCTCACAGTCTAGATCGTTTCTACCGGCTCAACTGGGGAGGTTGGATACGGGCCCGAGGCGGTCGAGGAACGAAATCCTGGCAGAAAGATGGACCCAGAATGTGGTGGACAAAGCAACACATTCTATGCAGTGCCAAGCAATCTGAGCAATTGGAAAAGATGTTTGAGGCCAAGTATAGGAAGAAAACGTACTTTGTTGACGACCCTTATGAGCCTTATGAAGAACGAAACGACCATGAGTTTCTACCGATAGGCTCTCGCCCCTACTCTTATAGCTATTTAAAATCTAAAGATTACGACTAAGTCTCTACTGTGATAGATCTCAGTTCACCTATTTGATAGATTCAGTCAGACATTTATTCTTAGCAACTATAGTTATGATCTCACTCAGCGGCGTTTCGCTAGCTGTTCTTGAATTTGTTTAACTTTGTTGAGGACTTGTTTCGAATCACGTTGAATCTGACTGGGTGAATGCTGGCCCATATATTGAGCTATCACTTCCCACCTATCCTTCGTGCCTGCTGGGAACAAACTAACAGATTTCACTAATAATTTTATTTCCTCTTCGGTCCAGGATGGGATCTTAGACTGGCTATCGTTTGAGTTATTGGTCGCTCGAACCTTGTTAGCATTTTGGGCTTGTCGTTTCTCTTCTTCAAGTATGCCGTACACATGCTCGATTCTCTTCCTAAATAAATTTTGCCTTAGTTCATAATCTGTATGTTGCTCCAACTCGCTCTTGAACTCTCGGACCTCGTTGAGAGATAGCGCCTTGGTAAGCTTATCTAGCTCCTCAATATGTCTGATTTTATCGCGGGGATTGCTTGCGAAGTATTCATTCTCTTTGAATATATTCTCTAGACCTTTGACAACTTTCTTCGCTTCCTTCTTTGCTGATTCACGTTGACGCTTTTCCTCTAGTCTCTTTTGCTTTTCCAACTCTTCAGCAGCTTGTTTCTTTCGCTTTTCATCTTCTTCAACACGTACGCGTTCTGCGGTTTCTCGCTCAATGCGTAGCCGGATCTCATCTTGTCGAGCTTTCTTTATATCTAGCTTCCGTTGCTTATCTTCGTCCTTGAAACGAACTATTCTAGGGTCGCAGCTATAAGCGTTGTCAACCAGCTGACGTATTCTCGTATTCTCAGCTTTTTTACGTTGCTGTCTGGCAGCTTTATTTTGTCGATCTAGCCACCGGCGTTCATCACGATTTTCGCCCTTCTCCTTATCCTCTTCGTCTAGGTAACTGAACTCTCTCCAAGATTGGAAGTTATACCAGTATTCGTAGAAGCTTTCGACATAATCACGGTTTGACTGATCGTTACCTAAGTGAGGTACACTATCTGGTTTAGTAGACCAGCGAGCGTTGTTCTCGAAAGCAGGCCTGAATGTGCGATAAAATATCGAAGGATCCTGTTCGAGCTTCTGCGGCTTGATTTGAGAGGGTATAGAATCATCAAAGACCGGGTCCACCGAGTCGAAACTGCGTCGTTTTATTGGATCACCTAGAATATCCATGGCACGAGTTATGCATGAGTAGTAGTCTGATTCGAGATCTCTGGGTTTCTCTCCCCTCTTGTCTGGGTGATGTCGGAGTGCCTTGCGTCTGTGAGCCCGTTTGATGTCGTCTTCGGTGGCTTTGTAGCGAAGATGCTGTAGGCCGAGTACGAGGTAATGGTCTTGATCTTTCCACTTGGTTGGTTCGAGTGAGACCAAATACTCATCGCTCTCCCGCTCTGACTCAGCGCTAATGTTTGCCTTGACCTTGTTCAGCGACTCGAGGTACTGCTCAAGTAGATTTGCTTGTTCATCCCTGGTGATGATATCGAAGCGACGCAATGTTTTCAGGGTCCACAATCTGTAGGGTTCGATGTGGACGAGATCTTTGCAGGTCGGTTGCTGATTGGCGTTCGAGCCATTATTGGACCCACGACCATTGTAATGATGGTTGCGCCTCATAGTCTGACTTTTGCTCGTGCTGATGAATAAAGAGGTATGTCCTCTGTACTTGGAATGCTCGGCACACTAGAGCGAGCTCAATGAGACTGTTAGCACTTCTTCCTCAAAAACCGCTCAAATTAAATTCAGCTAATACGATTGACATGTGTAGGCAGCCAGAACCTTCAATAATTGCAAGTGAAAGAGACGATACTCTGGAGGAGAGAGATGCCAAATGCCACCGGTGAATGAATGAGATGTTGTGCACGTGTGCGAGATCGAAACTCTGGTTGGACGACCACGAGGTTTTGCGCAAGCGCGACAGGCACACATTTACCCTCTGCGTTGAATGCAGCTTCCTAATGGGCGCCATTGTGCAGGTGATTGACTGAGCCACAAAGCCTCAAGAGAGGGAAAACCTTATAGCACCATGTAGTCTAAGAGTATGTGCGTTTTTAATAAATTGGATTGACTTTAGTGTCTCACATTGTGTCTGCTTTCAGAATGTACCTTGGGCTGGCGCTCGTACAGACATCATCACATGCCCTGGAGTTTATGATGGTTAAGATGGTGAGAGCTCAGATTAGAGGGAACCTGTTGGCGTTGGCGTTGTTGGTGCTGCTGGTGCTGCACACCGTTCATATGTTGGTCGCCGGCATGGAGCCCATTCCTCTTGTTCTGGTGCTTGACGTCGCCAGTCATAAGATTTGTGAGTCCGTTCGAGTGGATGGCCTCTTCGTCGTCCTCGTCGTCGAGCGACAAAGAGATGACAGATCCCTCGACCTGTTTGGTGAGCGCGCCACTCGGCTGCTGATCGCCGCCAACAACGCCAGCCTCTTGTTGTTGTTGCTCGAGTTCGCTGGCATCGTAGTAGTGCGCGCCCAAATTCAGGTGACCCTGGTGGTGTCCGTTGGGGCTGAGTGTAGTGTAGTTGGGGTCTATGAATTCTCCAGACTCCATTGCTCTCTGGAGTATGCTCATGTTCTCGTAGTTGTTGTTGATGCAGCCTTTGGTGGCATCAAACGACGACATGAGTCCGCCGCCGTTTTGTTGCAATATAAAGTCGCCACTGGTGAGCGCCTGGTGGCCGTTGCTAAGTCCGTTTGTGCTGCTGTGGAGTGTACTGTTGGCATAGGCCTGGTTTGTGGCAGCGAGCACGCGTTCGTTGATCTTGGCTTGGAGTGTTTGTTGTTTCACCAGCTTGTCCATGGCCACCTTGATGATGTGGTCCTTGATGCGCGAGGTGCAACAGCAGCCGACCATACAGAAGACGAAGCCAATGACAACCAGGATCGAGGTGAGGCACACGTACAACATCGATGGACTCTCGAGCCAATCGATGCCGGCCAGACTCGAGGGGCTCGCGTGCAACTCGGCCGACTGTATGGAAGCGAGGGCGATCTTGTCGATCAGCGACGACATCTCGGCGCCGTCATTTGCAGGCTCATTGCTTGGACTGCCTGGCGAAGATCTAGGGTGGTGCTGTTGAAGAGCTATGAGCGAGTTAGCCGAAAAGAGATGAGCGCTCGTGAGGTCGAACTTGTCAATCACCGTGCTCGGGTTCACAATGCGATGCTCGTCCACGAATATCGCGTGGATATTGCTAAAGTTGGGCTCGTCAAGCTGATTTTGCGATGTCGAGAGGTCCAAGACTGGCGCGTGAGCTTTATGGGTGCCCGACTGCCAGCTCTTTGCGGCGCTCGAGTGCGCGCCACTGCTCGGGGCCACTTGGGGGCCGAGCTCGGTCGGCTGGCCGTAGTAAGAGCGCGTCCGGTTGATGATGGCCTTGTACTTGGTTGCGTTTGAGAGCATCGACTCGATCTCGTGGCGGTAGTTCTCCACATAACGCGGGTGCAGATTGATGCGGATTTTCAGTTGGCTGTTGGTCTCGTAGAGGTAGATCTCCAGCTTGGTGGTGGCCACACGCCAGGGCTCCGTGCGCTCGCTCGCCTCCACGTGGAGCACAAACATCGACATGAGCTGGTATTGGGTGAGCAGTTGTTGAGTGTAGACGTTGCCCGCCTGGTCTATCTTGAAGGGCGACTGAATCAACTTGATGGGTTTGCTCGACATACTAGAGGCCGCGCTCGAGCGACCCGACGACTGGCCCGAGCCCGAGCCGGGGCTGGTCTTGTAGAGCAAAATCTCGCTGATGGCATAGTTGAGCGTGCCATTGAGATCGTGATCCGGGTCGATTGCGGCCACTTGCGTCACCAGCGTGTTCATGAGCGCCCGATGGTGCACGGCGGCCCTGTAAGTGGGCCACCGGAACATGGGCGCGTTGTCGTTGATGTCGAGCACGTCGATGCGCACCTTGATCATCGAGCTCGAGCCCGCTTCGGGGCTTCGAGTGACGCCGATGGGACTGGAGTTGTTTGGGTGTTGTTGTTGCTGGTGCTGTGCGATTTGTTCCTCGCAAGTGGAGCCGTCGTTGATGGCGCTGACGAGCAGATCGTAGGCGGCCTGCTTCTCGCGGTCCAGCGTCTGGTTAGTGTAGAGTATACCGGTCACCTGGTCGAGCACGAACTCCTGGAACTCGTTGCCGCTGACCAGACAGTAGAGAATCTGATTGCGCGATTCGAGGTCCCGGTCCATCGCCTTCAGCTCGCCCACCTGCAGTCCTTTGCTCTGGTGCTCCTCGACATAGAACTGGATACTGGGCATCGCCGACCTCCTCGCCGACGGGCGCCGTTTGGCCACGTCCAGCGCCGTGGACGCCTCTCCGCTGAGTTGCGACGCCGAGCGCACAACTGGCGACACGTCGGCCGTGCCCCGCACCTGCTGACTCTTGCTCACCACGAACTCGGGCCTGTTGTCGTCCAAGTCGAGCACAGTCACGTAGAGCGGCGTGATGCTCTCGAGCGACTGAGGTCGGCCGTTGTCCTCGCAGGCCACAATCAGCTGGTAGAATTCGCGCGCCTCGCGATCCAGCTCGACGCGCGTCACCAGCTGGCCGGTGATCGGGTCGAGCTTAAACTCACTCGTCTCCACCACGTTCGAGCCGTTCTCCTTGATCCAGTACCTGATTGGACTGATCAGCGCGCTCGCGGTTGACACCAGCTCGCCACCGGATGTGGGTCGACGCTTAGCGTCGCGCATATCTGTGCCAAGCGCGCGACGGTGGCGCACGGGCTCCTGGTAGTCGCGGTCGAGACACTCGAGCTGGGCCACAGCAGTGCCCGGCCGGGCGTTCTCCTCGACGGCCGCCGACTTGAGCGAGTCGAGCCGCCACTCGGGCGCGTGCCTGTTGACCTTGGCCAGGTGCACACGAACCAGACACTCGTCGGTGAACAGCGTGGGCGGCTGAAGGCCCATGATGGCGGCCACCTGCGGACTGTTACCAGTGCTGGGCGACGGCGACGCCTGCTGCTTCACCTGCACACGTAGCTCGACCATTTGGTTGCGCGCCGCCGGCCCGAGCGACTCGCTCAGCGGCTTCGTGACGTAGATCATGCCGGCGGGCGTGATGTTGAAGCTGTCGTTGATGTTGCCCGCCACTATGCGGAAGGTGTTGGTCGGAGATGGCGGCGCTAGCGAGGGGCTGGCCTGCGTGCTGCGACCCAAGGGCAGCTGGTGGTGGCGCGAGTCCTCGTCGTGCACCAGTAGCTTGACGAGCGGCACGTCGATGGCGTCGGTGTCATAGGCCACCACTTCGTAGAGTTTCTGCGCAAACAAGGGCGGGTTGTCGTTGACGTCGTCCACGTGCACGCGCACAGTTGCCGAGCACGAGCGGCCCCTCTCAACGAGTCGTTGCTTCGCCTGCACGGCCGCCGATTGGCGATACATAGAGCCCAATCCCGAGCCCGTACCCTCAGGCCCGACGCCGCCGCCGAAGGGCTGCTCATCGCGGGCCACCACCGTCAACTGGATGAGCGGCTGCGCCAGCTGCTCGCGGTCGAGGCCGAGCGAGCCCCGAGCCGCGACGGTGATGACACCTGTGCGCGCGTCCAGGTTGAAGAAGTCGCGCTGCTCGCCGATCAGCTGGTAGCCTATGGAATTGTGTGGCGCCCCAAAGTCGAGGTCGTTGGCGCGCACCTGGCTGACAACAGTGTCGGCGGGAGCGTTCTCGCGCACGTGCGCCTCGTAGACCGACTGCTCGAACTTGCAGTCGTTGTCGTTGACGGGCAGGATCTCCACGCCCACGATCGCCCTGGCAGACAACTGTCGCAGGCCCGAGTCATAGACGACCACATTGAATTGAATGATATTGTTGTTGTTGTTGTTGTTGTTGTTGCCGTTGGGGTTTGGCGCGCCGCCGCCGAGCACTGTGGAGCTGGCGGTGGTGGCGGAGGCGGTGGCGGCGCTGGTGGCGCTGGCCGAGCGATGCGCGCCGGGCGTCAGGAATGTTTGGCGCATGAGAGTGTCGTAGTCGATGGGCTTCTTGTTCACGATCACGCCCGACTGGGGCGAGGTGAGCTCAAAGTACTCGTTGGGCGGCTCGATCTCGAAGTGGCTGATCCTCGAGTCGGCGTCGCTGGCCACCAGCTGAGTCAGGATTGAGCCCGCCGGAAGCTCTTCGAGCATCTGGAAGGCGAGCTCCGGTTGGTGCGGAGTCCAGGGCGGCGCAAAGATGGGCGCGTGATCGTTGTTGTCGAGCACGTTGATGATGAGGTAGCCTACCGAGCGGGGCGAGTACTCGTCGCGTTCGCCGCCCAAGTCGGCGCCACTCATGAGCGGCGTTCCACTGTCGCCGGGGCGCTGGGAAATGGAGGCCAGCGGCCGATAAGAGACGAAAATGGTGAGATTGACGTGGGCCGCAAAGTCGTGGTCGAGGCCCGAATTCACCACCACGTCGCCCGTGTGCGTCGATACGCTAAACATGGACTCGAGCCGCTCGATGTCGCTCACCGGCTGGCCGAACTTGTCCAGCCCCTCGATGGGGCCCGGCTCGAACATGAGCGCTTGCACGAGTCCGGGCGGTGCATCGGCGCGCAACACCGGCTCGGTCACCTGCATCCGGTGCACAATGGTGTTGTTAAGTGTGTCCTCGCTAACAGTTTCGCGCTGAGTCTGGGGCTCGAACTCTGGCGCCCGCTTGTTGGTGGCGGCCACCCTGATGAGCACCTGCACCGAGTTGCTCTTCGACACTAGCCCGTGATCGTAGGCCACCACCTCGAGCGTGTAGTTGTCGCGCCGCTGGGAATCGAAGGGCCTAGCGCCCGACGCCACACTGATCTCGCCCGAGGTCTCGTTGATCTCGAACTGGCTGTGCGAGCCGCGCTCGATGCGATAGGAAACGCGCGCGTTATTGCCGCGATCCATATCGAACGCCTTCACTGTGAGCACACTCTGGCCAGCCGCGTAGGCCTCGGTGATCTCGCGCTCGTATGAGGCTCGTGAAAAGTTGGGCGCGTTGTCGTTGGCGTCCAGGATATCGATGCGCACCGTTCCGTTTGTGGTGTGCTCGCCGTCGCTGGCCTGCACTATGAGCGTCATCTTGTTCAGGTGGTGCTGCTGCTGTTGTTGCTGCAACAGGTGTACGCTAGCGCGATCCAGGCCGCCCCCGCCGCCGCCGCCGCCAAGAGCCCCGCCCAGGCCGCCCATGAGGCCGCTATTGAACTCGTCGTGCGCTATCCGAATGGGCCGCGTGAGTTGGAGTTCGCCGGTGATATTGTTGATCGAAAACAGACCCTCGAAGTTGCCCTCCAGAATGGAGTAGCTCATGGTGGAGGTTTGGTCTACATCGGTGGCCTCCACTCGGATGGGCGGCTCGAGTCGCTCGGTGCCCTCCTCAATGACCACGTCCACAATGGGCAGCGTGAACTGGGGCGCGTTGTCGTTGGCGTCCTCAATCCAGATGGTGAGCGGCACTTTGCTCGATAGCTCGCCGTCACTGACTTCGGCCATCAGGTGGTGTTGGCGCTGAGTCTCGTAGTCGACGCAAGGTCTCTGAGAGTGTCCGCTCGGCGTTGGGGCCGCATAGCCTCGGGCTTGTTGTTGATATTGGTCGCGTTCTCGCTCGCACTTGGCCACAGTGACGAGCCCGCTGATGGGGTGGATGTTGAACAGGTAGCCCGATTGGCCATGCAGCGAGTAGGTGAGCTGACGCGACACTTCGTCGCGATCGGTCGCCTGCAAAACTTTCACCATCTTGCCCGCGGGCGCGTCCTCGCGAATGTTTGCCACATAGGCGGCCTCTTTGAACTCGGGCGCGTTGTCGTTTACATCCATCACGGTTACCTGCACCTGAGCCTTCGATTTGAACTGCTCGTGAGTGCGCGTCTCAGTGGCGTGAAGCTGTATTATGTAGCTTCGCTCGTTGACGTTCTCATAGTCGAGCAGGCGGGTCGTCGATGGCCCGCCACCAGGCGTCTTGCGTAGGCTCGAGGGCGAGGCCAACTTGATGGTTACCGACGAGAAACCGGTCACCTGTTTGGGCTCCACCTCGAACAAATTGAAGGGGTCGTCGAGGGTGATGTTGAATTGTGCGTTATCCCCGTTGTCTAGGTCGTAGACGAAGAGCTCGTTTTTGTTCGTTATCGGACTACCGGGAGGGCTGTTCTCGCGCACTCTCAACGAGTAGTGACGCCCTGTGTCGCGGTCATTCGGCAAACCTTGGTGCCACACTGGCACCCGGCTCATTGCTGCAATCTCGGATGCGTTCAGCCAGCGCGGATAGTTGTCGTTGACATCCATGACAATGATCGTGACCTCTGTGACACTCACTGCCGACTCGGAGCGATCGATGAAACTCGACAACTTGGCCAGGATTGAGTCGTATAGGTCGTCGCCGGCGACAACCGTTTCGGCGTCCACTGTAAGCTCGCGCGCCCGCACCTGCAAGGTTAGCACGCCGTCGAGACCCAGATAGGCCTCGCGGTCCAGCCGATTGGCCACTTGCAGATGGCCCTTGAGCGGGTTCAGCTTGAAGTCTTCCTGTATACTCGATGACAGGCCTGTGGTTTGATCCACAAAATCGTACACTATTTGGCGCCCACTGTATCTGGATTTGGACACTGCGGCCGACATGATCATCATCGGTCCATCGTCTGGCGCTACCACGTCACCGTCGACGGCCTGGAGCGTTAGGATAGTTCGGTCGATGGGTGTGTTCTCTTGAACGACACAAGTGGTGGAGCTTATGAAGTGGGGCGGCCGATTCTGGACGTCATCGATGGTGACCTCGAACACGAGGCTGGTGTTGAATTTGCCATCACTAACTAGCACATGCAGAGAGCGTACATTCTGGCGGGCCGTGTGGATGAGCGGCCGAACCAGTACAATGGACCAATCGAGTCGGTCGTTGAGTAGGTTTGCCGTTCGAGGTGAGAGTCTAAATTCTGGCTCGCAATCCAGACAGATGGCACTCAGCGGACTCGATGAGGCCTTGTCCACATCGATGGCTTCGATTGATTCTACAATCGTTGTTTCGGGGGGCGCGTCTTCACTGACATTGAGTCTGATAACTGATGGGATCCCCGAGATGCTGCCTCTCGAAAGATCCCCGGCCGTCTCAGAGCCATACTCTTGGCGACCAACCCTAATGTGCTCAATTCTAGGCGGATTGTCGTTCTCATCGAGTATATAGACTGTGATATTGAGTTTGGTTGTAGTTCCCGACAGATGAGCCGAATGAGGAGTGGCGGACACCTGAAAACTGAGGGAGTCGCCAGTCTGCTCGCGATCAATCGTTTGCGCAATGCGCACCTGGCCGCTCGACCAATCGGCGACAAACAATTGAGTGCCCTCGATCGCGTAACTCATGCGGGCTCCAGGATGTAGAGGATCCTGGGCCTCGAGTGTATAGATTATCTCGTTGACTGGCGTGTTTTCGCGGACATTGAGTGAGTCCATACTTTTGGCAAATATTGGCTGCACCTGTTGCGCTTGAGCATTCTGGATGAGATTCAATGGCACTAGAGTAACAAATAACAAGGAACTGAAGACTAAGTAGATTTGTTTGACGATATGTGTTTGGCTCTGGCCAAACCGCGGTGGCTTAAACTTGCCAACACATTGAGGTTGAGTTGTCCCCATTGTGAGCATGGCTGTCAACTTTTTGCAGGAGGGGGTCGATTTGAGACGACGGGGATTGAGTGGAGAAGTTTCCTGACCAAGTGAACCAGTCATGCACCATTCATGCGTTGTGGATCCGTCGCTAAGTTTGTAGAATGTTCGAGTGCACCCCCCGAATACAAGATAAGCCTCTGATCGTAACGATTCGTCAAGTTCTTCTTGTAGTGGTTTTCCAGTAGCAGATCAATGAGTGTTGGGATTCCATAAAGATGCAAAGTGGAGCACAAATTAGGTGCGAGTGAGTGCATTCAGACCATCAAGAGGTGTCGGAGCGTTGGATGGAGTGCTATGATTGTGGCGCTTGTGGCTCCCATAAACAATGACCATTCGATGGAGCCAGACAAATCCTCAGGTGGCCAGTGACCGGCTTCTTGTCGGCAAGCGTCGCAGAGAAGAGGTAGCGCTCAGGTGAGCCGCCGACCACTCCCGGCGGTTGCAGCATCGGCCAAGAGGATAACCATCGCATCGAACCATCGCGCATACCTGATGCACTGTGCGATCCAAGAAGATGGTTCCGCGAGGAATATAGCCCGCGAATCGAGATGGCCAGTCTGAAGAAGAGCCGACGCACTCACCTTCGCGTGCGATAACCCCAGGTGAGATTGACCATCGTCTCTGCTCTCTAACAACAGTCATTTGCAACCCACCTTCACTTGTGCACCTCTTACGAATACATCCCTGCATTTCGACACTGTTTAGTCAACTCGGTTAGCTGCGTTCAACTAGATCACGGCTGCCGATGCGTGAATCGCCAGCCGTCATCTAGTTCAAATCAAGCTGAATACACCTAAATTGACGAGTTATAAGAAGACCTACATTTCGACAAAAAACACCTTTAATCTTTTGTATGAAAATATCTGATACTGAGTATCTGGTCTAATCCTTTGATCGGGAGGCTGCGACTTCTGCCGGAGTCTCGGAATTACTCTCGGCTTCCCGCTCAGTCTGCATCTCACACTCGTCCAATTCCTCTTGAGAAAACCAACCATTTGGTGTGGGCTGGAACTGAACTGCCGGCGAATGAGCCACCCGTTTGAGATTCTCGTGGACATGTCGCACAATTGATTCTAGGTAAAGTCGTGAGTTTGCGTTATGGGTGAAATCACCGCATGGTTTGTCAAGGAGTAACGTGAAGTCTGGAGAGAAGTACTGAAAGTACTCTAGATAAGGTATTTCGTTGTTGATTTCTTCGTCAACCAGTAAGCTCGTCTCGTAAGTCCAGCAGCGGGACACATTCCTTAGTGTATACCCACCACCCCCTAGGACGAGCAACGGAATATTGAAACTCTTAACGAATTTGACACACTCTCCATGGCCTCTTATCGAGAGATTGAAGCAGCCTAATCGATCGCCAGCCAAAGAATCTGCACCGCACTGCAATACGATTGCCGTCGGTTGATAATATTGGATGACGTCAGTAATGACGGGCTTGAATACTGTGGCATAATTTGCGTCGTCAATGCCCTCTTTTAGAGGTACGTTAATACTGTAATAACGGCCAGATTCGTTACCAGTTTCGTACATATCACCCGTTCCGGGAAAGAATAGGTTCCCGTACTTGTGAAAGGACACGGTCATAACTCTATCGGTGAGATAGAATGCCTCCTGGACTCCGTCGCCATGGTGTATATCAATATCAATATATAGCACTCTTGTGTGGAACTTGAGGAGCTCTAAGATGGCGATGACTATGTCATTAACATAGCAAAAGCCGCTGGCTTCAAATTTTTTGGCATGATGTAAACCACCAGACCAATTGATAGCGATATCACATTGTTTGTTGTTTAACTGCTGAGCTCCTTGGAGCGAAGCCCCACAATATCTTTGACAAAAGCTATATAGCCCTTCGAAGAGAGGACAATCTTCTCCCACATTGAACCTCTGCAGTTCGTGAGCGTATTCATGTATATTGGATGGATTAGCGTTGTATAAAAAGTTGACATATCTATCACTGTGAAAGCGACACATATCATGATAAGAGGCTTTGTAAGGTTTATAGATATTCATCTTCTTATGCAGACCATAATTCATAACAAGTGAGTGTGTGACCGCCAAGCGATGAGGTTTCATTGGATGGTTGGGGCCATAATGGTAGTTACCAACCTCCGGGTCCCAGAAATATGTGACACGCGATGATTTGGTCATGTTTGGGTTGTATGTGAGTTTCGATCGACTCTATGGAGGAATGATATGCTTAATGGAGTTGGCTCGACTCTAGATAGTTCTGAAATTGAGATGACTAAAATTTTTTGTGACTCTTAGAGACTTGTCGATTTATGGATTTAATCCTAGAAATTGCATGACGTCAGTTTGGAAATGCATCGTTATGATATCTCACTATTCCTGATTCAATATCATTAGTGTATGATGTCAGTGATCAATAGAATCTCTGTCAAACGGCCGATCTAAGTATGAAAAATATTCCGAGTAGTGGGAAACAGTTTTGTTGGGTGTAGAATATAATTTGAGCGAATTTGATTCCTGTGTCAATGGTTGTCCCCTTAATCATTTGTTGGAATACATGGCCATTCTGTTTGCAGACGCTGATTTGATCCGCGCAAGCATTTCAAAGGCACATCGGATGATTCTGTGGCGCCCGCGTGCTAGAGTTCGATAAGATTGTTTGCAAGCAGACTTCATGTTCTCATTCGAACTTCGAAAAATGACACATCTTAACTATAATACCGACAGTAGTAGATCGTGAAAATTGACGACAAGAAACGATATAATCTGAGGGGTGTTGAAGGAGATACTCATCTACGCCATTGTGTCGTTGAAAGGATGGGTCGTGAAGCATCCGCGGTAGTTATTTTGAACGAAATTCACCATTTAAGCTAGTTCCAAATAGTTCTCACCTGTCGAGTAGCTCTCGAAGTATTTCACGAGGTGCATCAAGTCCAGAAATCTTTTATATCAGCAGTCTTCGCACGATCCTGTCCCAAATACTAAAATTCAGAATGTTGAAGACAGTCCACTACCTTCCAATAGCATGCTTCATACTTATGCCCTCCAGTTTTATCATCACGTAAGTTTCTTACTTTCTCGCTCCCACATTAAGTCCAAGATAAACAACTCCGATTGCCCCTCTCTAACAATTCATATACATCAAATATAATCCGATTTGTCCTCGACCTTAGTTATATGATATGTATCCTTTTAGGTCACTGCGAGGTAGCTATGCCATACATCTCCGATACAGGTGTGCATATACCCGAGAGTTGCATATTCAGTCAATTGCTGAACATTGCATCAATGCTGATAGCCTTGACTGTTGTAGTCCGCTACAAGCAAGTAGAACAACAGTGTCGAGATAATATGCTTCCGTCGGCCAAAAGTGTATTCGCGCTGAACAAAGCGGGCCTTATTATCGGGTTATTGTCCACAGCAGGCCTTTCAATAGTGGCGAATTTTCAAGAACTCCAGCTATTCACCGTTCATATGATAGGAGCATTCTCAGCCTTTGGATTTGGTCTCATTTATTGTGCTGTTCAAACTCGTCTTTCCTACTATATGCACCCTATAGTTCACTCCGGCCTTCTGTTAGCTCGAAGTCGACTCGCAATAACAAGTGTTTTAGCAACAACCTTCACAATTAGTTCAATCTTTGGACCTATCTCAATCAAGTATTTCCATGGAAGTGATACAACTAACTGGAGACCCTCAGACGGCGGTTACGTCTACCATGTGATAAGTTCAGTCAACGAATGGATCTCAGCTATGTCGATCGACTTGTTTATACTGAGCTTTGCACACGAATTCAAATTTATGAGCATCAGTTCGCCAAAATTTTTCATGATATCCACTGTTGACACACCTGAAGATAATGACTCAGATGAGTCGACCCACGGCGTGGTAAATGTGATCACATCGGATAACTTCACAACTTCGCAATCACGATCACAAGGTATCCAGGCGCCTAGAATGACTCGTCCAGGAAGATGAGTTTACCTAGTAGAACAAGTGTGGAGCACTTCAGATTGTTGCCGATGTCTCCATATGACGTAAGCTCAAAGAGAGAAATAACGGATATGACAACGAGTATACTTCCTCGTAGAGTGAATTTTTACTCAAGCAATGCTCAAATGATACTCAGGCTAGAATTCAGGTTTTTTCTTACTCTAAATCAATTTTAGCTACTTTGAAAATACCTGAGGTGGGTTTCTCACATGTGAAACACTTGTCGCCGCAATGTCTCTCGGCACATTCGCCACAGAAAATGTGTTTGCATTTAGTGACGATCGGGTCCTTGAACTTTTGTTTGCAGATTGTGCATTTCGACTTGTCCTCTTCTTCATCTTCATTATCCTGATCTTTGATGAGATACTTGTCTTCATCTTCGTCTTTGTACTGTCCTTTTCTCCATTCTTGCTCGAGTTGCCAACCGTGCTTGTAATCTGACCGATCGTGTAGGAACTTACAAGAGTCACCAAAGCCACAAAAACCAGTCTCTTTGTAATCTTTACAAATATCCGGTTGATAGTCAACTCTGATTGAAGATTTGATGAAATGATGTTTTCTTCTGAGATATTCGCTACCTCTCTCGTCATGTGGGTCTTTTTCGGGTGATTTTCTTTTGTCGCCCCTAGATGTAGTCGGTCTAGTCGTCATCGAACTAGAAGTAGATGGTTCTGCTTGTTCATCACAAGTAGTCTTGTTTTTAGGCTGATTTTTTGCTCGAGACAACATCGTTACGTTAAGTGCAGTGTAAGAGACGGAGAATGTGCTTCTAGAGTTGGACTGGCATTTGCATGCTTTTGATTAATAGTTCACAGTAGTAGGGTGCCTTGGTTTGGACGATAATAGATAAATCACAGATGGGTATATTTGATATCTTAGTTTCATTAATAGATTTGTTCAAGTGTAAATTTGTTTGCAGATCATGAGGTGCATTGTTCAAGTATCAACTCAAACTTTCATTCTGATGGCTAGCTCGTATGGCGGGGGGACATCAGGTTCGCTGTTGATAGAGACGCGATCTTCTGTCCACTGGAATGGTCTGTCATCTGTCCTAAGAGACTGGTATTTGATTAACAATAATAGTACTACCAAACCGAACAAAGTCAAGAGTAGGAATACCCAAACTAGGCGAGATAGAAGTGAGGTGTGCGAGTGGTGATGATTTGAATTTGAATTATGCCTTAGCTGTTTATCGTTTTGATGGCGCTGACGGTGATGAAAGATGCGTGCGTAGGAATCACGTGCGATATTGTGCTCATTTTCACCAGGCCTCGCATTCGATCGCTTCGCCTGCTGATCGTAGGCTTCGTTTTGATATCGGGTGCCGATAAAAAGTTCGTCACCAGGTGAACCGGAACTGTCGTGGACTTGAATGGCGTACTCGCTCAAACATTGGCATTTGATGTGATTATTCGTGGGGACTAAGGGACAACTGACGATAGCGATACTGGTGCTTGATTGTGAGGCTGGATTGGTTGCAAGACATCTGATCCCGTGGTCCGTATCACACTGGGCATCGTACTGGCAGGACTCGTAAATTCTCTTGCTTTTGACACAGAATTTGCCATTTATTAGCACCATACCGGCCACACAGCGGCAGGTATTGGTATCTTGATCGCATTCCAGGTTTGCCTGAGAGAAGCAACCTAGAGCATGTCGATCATAGTCGCACTTGACTCCCGTAGATTGGGTGGCCAAGGTTTGGCATATCACTAGGGTACCTGTAGACAGGGTGGCGATGAGCAGTAGTGTTTGGGTGGGCCAGTGAGTTGACATCATGGTGGCGGTGTTGTGTAAGTGAGTTTTGTGTGTTGGGTGAGATTCGAGGATGGTCCGAGTGCAAGTGTGAGTGCGAGTGGAAGGGAGCGAGCCAGTGTGCGAGTGCCGATTGCAGGTTGCAAGTCGCAAGTTGCAAGTTCTCAGTTCCAAGTTCCAAACTGAAAGTTCTGTTTTTGTTTCTCGCCTGCCAAAAGAGAGCTTCTTCGCTGCTTGCGCGCGCGCTCGTGCGCGTTCTGCTTCCCTTTCTCTCTGGCTCTTTGGTGCGCGGGCAAATGCGAGTGGCGCTCGTCCGCTTGTTTTCGTGTTCCTGTTCTTGTTCGCGTTGCGCGAGCTTGTTTTGGTTTGGCGTTTGCCTTCGCGGCTCCCGCCGCCGCCGCCGCCCGGCGTTCGCTGAAGCTCGCGCAGCTGAAGCTGTCGGTTTTGGTCTTGATCTTGGTCGGCGTCTTCGTCGTCGTCTTCGTCGTTGATTAGTCTCACACTGGCCTTATTGTATGACAACAACCCCGACGCCTACATCCCTCGCCCGTTCTGGCCGGCGCCCACGATCCCATTACTTCTCTGCTCTGGACTTGCACCGCTCACGCTTTCATTCGCTCCATTTTC
>SNVD02012050.1:0-61852 GCA_013180625.2 Boswellia sacra
AAATTAATTTTACATACACTAGTGACAAAATCAATACATCAATTAATAGTCACCTAATAAAATCTCTCATTACATACTAGGAGAATCAAGACATTTCCCAAAAATTATATGCATACAGACTCCAAACTCCCTAAGAAAGCTCTGGAACATCTCTAGGATGAGCATCCTTCTGTGTACCTGTGGAGGGAGGGGGTGAGCATAAAGTCCAGTAGGAAAATTCTAACATTATACTAAATCATACGCATTCCACAATTAGTTAATCACATAATTAGACATCCAATAATAATAGACCAAACAATTATGTTCGTTCGCATATAAAATTTCTATTCGTGTTCCCCTTGGATCCGTATACAGAACGACCCATTCAAGGTCCAACACATCATATCGAAATATTCGTATTCCTTTTGGATCCGTATATAGAACGACCCATCCAAGGTCCAACACATCTCATCGTTATATTCGTGTTCCCCTTGAATCCGTATACAGAACGGTCCACCCAAGGTCCAACACATCATATCATTATATTCATGTTCTCCTTAGGTCCGTATACAGAACGGTCCACTCAAGGTCCAACACATCATATTATTTTATTTGTGTTTCCCTTGGGTCCGTATACAAAATGATCCACCCAGAGTCCAACACTTAGAATTTAATATCTGCATTCTCCTTGGATCCCTATACAAAACGGCCCATCCAATATCCAATGCATATATTAACAGGCTTTTAATATCATTACTAATGATAAATCTCAAGAAAATATGATTTTTATGCAAAATTTAAGACTCTTTGGGAAGTGTACAGTTGATTTGGGGTGGTTATATAATTTTTCTCGACACTCGATACTGTTCACTCGATGGCACTGTTCACCCGACATTGTTCACTCTATGCATTGTTCACTCGACGCTTGAGACTGTTCACTTGACGCTCGATACTGTTCACTCGACACTCAATAGAAAAGTGTCGAGTGGTGTCGAGAAAGATGGCAGAAACTGAATTCGACCATGCAAACCTGTTACATTAAGTCGGTTTCCCCATTTCCATTTCCAGAATTCGACCCCTAATTTCAAAAATTCACCAAAAATCCATTTTAACTCCAAATTCAACGAAATCAAAGGCTAATCAAAGCTTAATACATCTATTTTTCAAAACAAATAAGAAATCATGCGATTCTCAATCCAGAAAAATGCATCAACTCAATCAACACAAGACAGTCACATGAACTACACTTCTCACAAAACCATCTTTACATCCCTTCATCAACCTTTAAATTTTACACATAATTTCTCTTTCAACTACAACAATCAACTTGCAATAAGTAGTTTCACTCATAATTCATCATCTAAGCAACCAAGAATCAAGTTAAAACAAGTTATATGTATAACAACTAATATCAATATAACAATAAAACACACAACATGAGTTAAGCATAGTGTTAGAAACTCCTACTTGTTTTTCAAGCTAAACTTCTTGAATCTTTTTCTCTCTTTTCTTCTCTCTCCTTTCTCTTCTTCTTTTTCTCTTATTTTCTTCCTAGGACCGTAAACTTCTTCTCCTCCTCTCTTCTTTTCTGTTTTTTTTCCTTCCCCTTAATTCTAGAAAACCCCATCTCTTATATACATAAAGCCTAGGCTCAATGGGCCAAAGTCCAACAACTTCCAACCCACAATACATTAAATATAATTTCTAATTTGTAATATATATATAAATGCATATATATAATTTACATTTGAGACTCTACAACCTACCCTCCTAAAAAGAATTTCGTCCTCAAAATTTGAAAATATGGGTCAGAAATTACCTCTTGCATTAAAAAGTTCAGGGTACTTTCTCTGAATCTCTTACTCTAACTCCTATGTGCCTCTTCAACATCATGATGCATCCACAAGACCTTGAGTAATGGGATGGACTTGCCACATAAGACTTACACTCTCGAGTCCAGAATTTGTATAGGAACTTCATCATACGAAATATCTTGTTGAATATCCAACTCACTCCAATATAGCACATGTGTTGGGTGAGGTTCATACTTTCTTAGCATCGATACATGGAATGTGTTATGAATTCCTGATAACTGTGGCAGCAATGCTAGCCCATAAGCTACTTCACCTACCCGTCTTAGGATTTCAAATGGACCAATGTAACGTGGAGCAAGTTTACCTTTCTACCCAAAACGCCTTAAGCCTTTACGCGGAGACACCTTTAAAAACACATGGTCCCTCACTTTGAATCTAACGATCGTCTCCTCTTGTCTGCATAGCTTTTCTATCTACTTTGGGCTGTAAGCAAACATTGACGTATCAATTTCACCTTTTCAGTCGTTTCTTGTACAAGCTCCGATCCTAATAAGGTAGCTTCTCCCACTTCTACCCAACATAACGGGGATCTACACGGTCTACCATAGAGTGCCTCAAAAGGTACCATTCCAATACTTGATTGATAGCTGTTGTTGTATGCGAATTCCATAAGTGGTAGATGATTCTCCCAATTACCTTGGAAATCCATCACACAAGCCCTCAACATATCTTCCAAAATTTGAATAGTACGCTCTGATTGACCATCAGTTTGAGGATGGAAGGCTGTACTAAATAACAACTGAGTACCCATAGCTCTTTGAAGGCTTTGCCAAAATTGAGCTGTAAATCAGGGATCTCTATCTGACACCACTGAAACTGGAACTCCATGAAATCTCACAATTTCTTTAATGTACAGCCAACTCAAAACATCCACTGAATCGATTGTACATATAGGAAGAAAGTGTGATACTTTAGTTAACCTATCCACGATCACCCATATTGCATCCTTCCCTTTTAAAGAACAGGGTAATCCAATAACAAAATCCATGGTAACGTGATCCCACTTCCATTCTACTACCGGTAATAGTTGAAGTAATCCTGCAGGCCTTTGGTGCTCAGCCTTCACTTGTTGACAAGTAAGGCATCTAGTCACATATTCAGCAACATCCCACTTCATTCCTTTCCACCAAAACTGATGACGTAAATCATGATACATCTTAGTACCACTAGGATGAACAGCGAATTTAAAATGATGAAATTCCTTAAGAATATCATCTTTACACTCTTTACTTGATGGAACAAAGATCCTACCCTTAAATCGTAAACTCCCTTCTGAACCAATGGTCTAATCCACACTCCCATCACCATGTAACACTTGCTCATACAAGGCTCTGGTCTCGGAATCTTGATGTTGCCATTCAATCACTCTATGCACAAAAGATGGTTGGGCAACAAGTGTAAAAAGGCAAATTTGAACTTCGCGATCCTCAGCCAAGATATCATAATCACAAACAGACCGCAACATGCTCCACCCACCTATCATCGCACTAGCCATGACCCTTGACTTTCTACTTAATGCATCATCTACCACATTTGCCTTGCCTGGATGATATTGGATAGAGAAATCATAGTCTTCCCAATACTCCATCCATCTCCGTTGTCTCAAGTTCAAGTCTTTTTGGGTGAAAATGTATTTCAAACTTTTATGATCACAAAAGACTTCGAACCTCTCACCATACAGATAATGTTGCCAAATTTTCAAAGCATACACTACCGCAGCCAATTCTAAGTCATGAGTGAGAAAATTCTGCTCATGAGGTTTCAACTGACGGGATGCATAGGCTACAACTCGACTTTGTTGCATTAACACCCTAACCCATCCAAGGAAGCATTAGGAAAAACTACATAATCAACTCCACGTTGTGGTATCACAAGAATAGGTGCTGAAGTTAATCTTTTCTTCAATTCTTGGAATGCTTACTCACATGCATCATTCCATTTGAAATTGACTCCTTTCCTTGTCAACCTGGTCATTAGTGCAGCCAATCGAGAAAAGTTCTCCACAAAACGCCGATAGTATCCTGTTAAACTCAAGAAGCTGCGTGCTTCAAATACATTCTTTGGTTGTTTCCATTTCATAACTGCTTCTACTTTCGATGGGTCCACTAAGATTCCCTGTCTTGACACCACATGGCCTAAAAATTTTACTTCTGATAGCCAAAATTCACATTTACTCGACACTGTTCACTCAATATACTGTTCACTCGATGCACTGTTTATTTGATGCACTATTCACTCGACACTGTTTATTCGATGCACTGTTCGCTCGATACTGTTCACTCGATGATCGATACTGTTCACTCGACGCTCAATACTGTTAATTTGATACTCGATAGAAAAGTGTCGAGTGGTGTCGAGAAAGATGGCAGAAACTGAATTCAGCCATGGAAACCTGTTACATTAAGTCGGTTTCCCCATTTCCATTTCCAAAATTCGACCCCTAACTTCAAAAATTCGCCAAAAAATCCATTTTAACTCCAAATTCAACGAAATCAAAGGCTAATCAAAGCTTAATACATCTATTTTTCAAAACAAATGAGAAATCATGCGATTCTCAATCCAAAAAAAAATGCACCAACTCAATCAACACAAGACAGTCACATGAACTACACATCTCACAAAACCATCTCTACATCCCTTCATCAACCCTTAAATTTTACACATAATTCCTCTTTCAACTACAACAATCAACTTACAATAAGTAGTTTCACTCATAATTCATCATCCAAGCAATCAAGAAATCAAGTTAAAACAAGTTATATGTATAACAACTAATATCAATATAATAAAAAAAACACACAACATGAGCTAAGTATAGTGTTAGAAACTCCTACTTATTTTCCATTTGAGACTCTACATGGATCTACTTTACCTGTCTCAGAGGATTACTGTCCAGCAACAAGTTTAGAAAGGGGCTTCAACATTGTGCTTGGGCGATCGTTAATCTTGCTCTGTGATAATATCAAAGCCTGCCCATCCAGATAAATCTTAAAATGAATTTGTTTTTATGGATGGTTTCAGATCACAAAACAATTGCCCAAAGTCATGGTATATCATATAAAACTATTGTAAACCAATGTAGATGACATCTGATAACATGAGAATTACACAACTCCTCAGTTATAGTATATGATATGGTGTCTGTTAAATCTCAAAAAGCCCTACGAATATCTACTGTGGACGATCGAGCAGAGTAGCTTTTGCTCCATATTTTTTCATCAAACTAACAAGAAGTTGACATGACATTGTTGGCCTCACACCATATTGCATAAACCAAAAGTCTTCAGGATTTAAAGTATCCATGACTTTCTGAAATTAACAGACTAATAACTTGGCTAAAAATACAAAAACAACTGACATTTACAAAGGCATTATTCAGACCCCAACTAAGAATAAAAAATGATGACTAGATCAATGAAATTAACCTGAAGGGAGACAAATAAGGAGAGTTCAGGTGGCAGTTCCTGGACAGAATTCCTAGAAAGAATAAGTTTTATGATCTCACCCGATTCCCATGCTTCTGCTAGGACAGCACTCAAATTCATCCCCACTACAAGAAAAATGATCATATTTGACGGTCTTAAAAGTGTCACCAATGGCACCGTCAAATATAGTCAATTTGACTGTATTTGGCGATCAGTCAAAGTGTCAAATATGCATCCGACTATATTTGGCGGTTTTATACCGCAAAATATAATAGGTTTAAAAATTAAAAAAAATATACTTGATGGTTTTGGCCGTCAAGTGTAATAGTTTCAAAAATTAAAAAAATATATACTTGGCAGTTTTTAAAAAGCCAAGTATTTAAAAAAAATTAATATATATATAGTAGGTATTTTAAAAAATTTAAGAAACAGACTCATGTCAACAGAAAAGATTTCTATTTAAAGCATGACTGGCCCTTCAATTTCCTAATTTTTTGATAAGCCACTGTCATTCATAAACAACTCTTCACACTTTCATATTGCTTTGACAACCAAGAAAAATCCCAATAAAACTAAGAGCTTACAAACACAAAACATTCACCACTAAACACAAAAAAGAAATCGGTACATGCTTGAATGGAGTTCAATTCAATGGAAGGAAGCTTGAAGAACCTAGCTGCACAAGGTAAGCATACAGCAGAAGATTCTTACTAAAGATTCGTTACTTATAACAAGTCCAAAAACAATAGATTATATATGTAAAAAAGCATCTGTGCTTGTTCCTCGAAGTCTAAAAGCCAGAGGATAGAAACGAATAGGTTAGATATGTGACCTACAAAATCAATATGAATATATGTGACTGCTTGAATAAGTAAATAGGGAATCTCAACTGTCACCTACAAAATCAATATGAACATGAATAAGAAAAACATTAAATTAATGACCCATTATATTCTACTTGTGCTTTTCACAGCCAAAAGAAAACCAATCTGGAAAAGCATATCTAGTAGAGTTCCATATGTTGAGTTAAATTTTTAATCACTTCTAAAGATTTTGGTACCTGTACAAATGAATAGGCCCATGGAGAGTACATTCCTGCAAATTTTTCTCAGTACATAACAGCTCTTGTCAATCGCAAATTGAAGTCGAGTGATCTCCTAGAATCTTCTAAATCCAATTTATTTATATGTTAACAGCTCATCCTCCTCGCATATGTGCTCCAAGTTTACCAAACTGATCATCAGCTTCCACCGTATCTTCAGAGAGGCGAACTGCATCCAGCTTCTGTTTCAGAACTTCTATGGCATTAAGGACCAGCTGATAAGCTTTATTTGCACCAGTGGATTCAACTGTGAATATAAAACTGTCTTCTTTAGCATAGATTTTCACAAGTCCTGGCTTCCCCATAGCTTCTGCTTTCTTAATCACTTCATCACACAAGTCTATGCCTCTTTATCAACCACTACAACCAGATTATGATATAATCACTTAAAACATGTTAAGATCTTAATTTTAACAGAATGAATGCATCAAAAGATAATTATTACATACAAGTCTAAACAATCATCCGTATATATTTCAACAGACAGTAGACATACAAAACCAAGCCCAAAATTTACACTGATTAGCAACTAAACGAAATTGTCAAGACCAAGCAATCTGATAACAAATATTAGGTTGCTCCACATTTTGCAATCCTCCACATGTGGGCCTTTCATTTACTTTGCTTTAGCAATCCATCCAGTAGTTTCACCAACTCTTGCATTAAATTTATTGGACAAGCCCAACATAACAACATCAACAGTAAAATCACAAAATTCTCGAGCCCTAGCCATAACATAAGCCCAACAACCCACTAAAAAAGAAGCTCTAAATACATATTGGCCATCATAGGCAGAAGTAAACATTTTCTCCACTCCAACAACTATACCTAATGGAATATACAAGGTTCCTTTCAACTAAATCTCTACTCTCAAACACACCTTATGTACAAACCTACATACGACTTCAATAAGCTTCTTAATTTAATATCTTACCCCTTCTAATGTTTAATTACATGCATCATGCAACCCCTAACCTTGTCATAAGTTGGATAACACAAGGAAAAAGAAAATATTACAATCATTATTATTATTATTGTTATACATTTTTAGAAAGAGAAGCAAACAAAAACAAAGAAGATGATGTACAGAATACAATCAACACATTCAGATAGTATATGTTAAGCTCTATTTATTTATCTTTTCTTTAATAATTAAGAAACTGAATATGCATATTAAATCAATGTAATAGGAGTCATAATTGGAGTGAATCATAGGTCTAAAAACATCAAATTCCATGACAGGAAAGCAAAAAATATATAAAAACAGGCATAGCACCCAAATATATGCTATAAAACACAGAAAACAACCTTCTCTATTCAAGTCAGAATACACTGAACATATAATCTTCAAGCTCATAGAAGTTTGTTCCTCCATGCTCTTTAGGTGACATCACTAATATGCTAGAAAGCATCCAAACATGTATAAATAGCTCATATCAATCTTGCAGAACCACTCAAAAAGGTTTCTCTTTCAACAGGAAAAACCACTCAAAAAGAGAACAATTTCTTATGGAGAACTCTTACCAATCTTTATCATTTCAGCCTAATGCAAAGTCAGTTTTCACATATGTCATCAATCCAGTGCAAAATGATAATTTCATACAGGAAGGCAGGCAATGCAAAATATTGCCTTCTCCATGAGAAGTTCTTTCTCAAGGAAGCACTTTCATTTAGCAGATAAAGCCTGATGATTTTCCTTTTAAAACCGCAGTAGGCATATCATAGACTCAAACATTCATGTTAAACATAAGTAGGGATGGCAAAAGTCTGGTGTGGGTGCGGGTTTGGCCATTCCGCACCCGGACCGGACTTAAAAAAATTTACCCGGACCTCGAAAAATCTCCGGATTTTTTCGGGTTTTTCCGGGTCTGGGTTTTTTCGGGTTTTAGGATATTACATACTGTACCCGCACCGCACCCAAAAAAAACCCGGATTTTTCCGGATTTTTTTTCATTTTTATCCATACCCGGAAAAAACCCGGATTTTTTCATACTTTTTCCTATTTTTTCTTAATATTTTTTAAGAATTATGCGGGTACGGTGCAAGTGTGAGGTTTATTGATAATACCGCACTCACACCGCACCCGGATTTTTTTTTTAAAACACTCCGCGCACCCAGATTTAAAACCCGCAAAATCCGGGTATTTTTTACCCGGATTTTTCGGGTAAAATCCGGGTACCCGGTAAACCCGGGTTTTTTTGCCAACCCTAAACATAAGTGTTGGAAAAATTGATAAGACTAATTTGAATTTTCTCTTAAAAAAAGAAAAGAAAAAAAAACTAACCTGTCCAGTATGAGGATCAATGTCAAAAACTTTTGTAGGGCTGCTATCAACCCAGCTTTGTTTCTCTTTGATCCATAGATTGAGAGTTATGTCCATTTTATAATCCTGCAAAATGATTTCCATTAGTCACAATTTAGGGACAACACTTTATTTCAAGATAAAGACTAAAGAAAATGCAAAAGAAATTAAACAAATATAAAAGAGGTATAAGCAAAATAATTATGTTAAAATATCATAAAAGTTTATAATATTGACCAATTAACATTAATTATTTATGCTTAACAGTGTACTTTTATACGTTATAATAAGTGTGCCTATCATGTATGAATGGTAGCAGTCGTCCTCCTCTCCTGGTTGTTTTCTAATATGGAAAATATTAACCTCAAGAGTCATATTCCCAAATGATAACTTCATAAGACCGTTCCTGCAATTAATAAAAGCGTTAACAGTGGCAAGAAATGGTCTCCCTAAAATAAGAGGGATTTTAGACTCCATATTGACTACAGATTGATTATCCAAAACAAGAAAATCAACATGTAATAAAATTTATCAATCTATATTAGAACATCTTTCACTATTCTCTGTGGTTTCTTGACTGATCGATCGGCCAATTGTAGAACTACGGATGTAGGTTTGATATCTCAAAGTCCTAATTATAAGTAAATAGAATAGGGCATGAGATTGACACTTGCTTCCAAGTCTAACAATGCTTGATTGAATTCATGTGTGCCGATCTGGCAGGAAATTGTAGGACAACCTGGATCTTTATACTTGGGTGGCACTTTCTATTCAATTACCGCACTAACCTATTCCATCAAGAATGCAGTCTTCTTAACATGGTGTTTTCTTTTGATGGTGCATAGATCCTTGATAACTTTGGCGTAAGCCAGAACCTGTTTAATTACATGCAACAAGGGAAGATTAATCTTAACTTGTTTTAAGTGTTCTAGAATCTCACCTTGAATTTTCGAGTTTTTCCTATTAGATTTGAGAGCTTGGGGAAATGGCATTGGGATCAAAAATTTCTTTTCAAGTTCTTTCTAAAAAATGTCCTCCTTTTGTGGGGGAACATCTTTGTTCTCCATGGTAGTGTTGATTGGCAATGTAGGCTCATTTAAGATCTTACCACTTCGAGTAGTGATGGCATTTACCTCTTCAAGATTTTTTGTGTCAGAAGTAGAGGCTTGTGCCATATGTTGCCCTTTTGGATTAGACTGAGTTTGAGATGGAAACTTACCTCGCTCTTGTATAGTCAAAGCGCTAGTTAGCGTAGTGATTTGACTTTTGATCTCCTTGTTCTCTTCCACCACTTGTGCAAGAACTATTTCAAATTTTTGATTAGTCTTATTTTGGGCCTCCATAAATGCTTGTAAGGTGTCCTGTAAGGAATTCCTAACTTGTGGTGCATTGTATTGAGGTGCTTGATAAGACTTGGATGGTTGTTGTTCCTACTTCCATTGGTTGTTGTTTTGGCGTTCGATTTCCAACTAAAGTTTGGGTGGTTTCTCCAACCTGGATTATAGGTTTCAGAATATGGTGAATAAGGCTTTTTGTACATCCCTAAGGTGTTACATTGTTCCTCGTACACTCCTCTCATCTCACTGTAAGTTGGGCAATCCTGAGCTAAGTGTTCCAACTCTCCACAAACAAAACATGTATCTTGTGATTCAACCTTAGCAACCATGTGGGTGACCTTCCTATCTTTGGTTTTCAAGACTTCCAATTCCCTAGTTAAGACTTCTAATTGGGCTTTAAGTTTGTCTTCTTCCCTAAGATGGTAAATTCCACTAGGTCGTGACCTATTTGTGCTATCTGTAGCACTAGGTCCAGTCCATGTGTGGGCTTTTTCAGCTAAGTCTTTGAGGAATTCTATGGCTTCCTCAGGGTCTTTTTTAAGAAACTCCCCATTACACATCATCTCAACAGATTGGCGCTCCCTAATTGTGAGTCCCTCATATAAGTAACTAACCAAGCACCAATTTTCATACCCATGATGAGGACACATGTTTAACAACTCTTTAAATCTCTCCCAAGTTTGGTACAAGGTTTCACTATCTTTTTGGGAGAAAGAGGAAATTTGTCTTTTTAGGTCGTTAGTCTTATGTTGTGGGAAATATTTGTTGAAAAATACTTGGGTCATTTCTGCCCAAGTTCCTATGGATCTCGGCCTCAAAGAGTATAGCCAACTCTTTGCTTTGTCTTTTAGGGTGAAAGGGAAAAATTTTAACCTAACAGAATCTATGGCATTGGGATGACTATGAAAGGTACCCACTACTTCTTCAAATTCCCTTACATGGACATAAGGGTTTTCACTATCTAAACCCATAAAAGTTGGTAAAAGGTGTATAATCCCAAGGTGGAAGTCCAGTTTTGGTATGTTGGGTGGAAATATGATACATGATGGTGTGGTTGTGCGGGTAGGATGTAAGTAATCTTTTAGAGTTTTAATGGGGCTATCCTCATGTTGACTCATTGTATCAGAATTATAAGATGAAGATGAACTAAGATTTGGATTATCTTCTGTTACAAAATCTTGTTGTGGTTCTTATTCTGATTTTTTCATAAATCTCCCTTGTTTGTCTCTAGATTGCTTCATACATCCTCACAATTTATTTTTTTTCTCTTTTTTTTACACACACAAGAAAGTTCTCAAATAAGGTCAAAAAGCAATAAGAGAAAAAAATTAGAGAGAATAAGAGAAAAAGAAAAATTAAAAGAAACAAGGTGGCAAAACCGACATTTGACAAGTATATATAGAAAAAAGAAAATAAAACAAATAAGGTGACAAAGCCAACCTTTGACAAGTATAAATAAAATAAAGAAAATAAAACAAACAAGGTGGCAAAGCCAACCTTTGACAAGTATATGCAGAATATAAAATAAAATAAACAAGGTGGCAAAGCCAACCTTTAACAAGTAAAAAAAAAAAATAAGGCAGCAAAGCCGTCCTTTAACAAGTAAAATAAAATGAACAAGTAAAATAAAATAAGGCAGTAAAGCTATCTTTTAACAAGTAAAATAAAATATACAATTAAAATAAAATAAGGCAGCAAAGCCGTCCTTTAACAAGTAAAATAAAATAAAGATGTAAAATAAAATAAGGCAGCGAAGCCGTCCTTTAACAAGTAAAATAAAATAAACAAGGTGGCAAAACCAACCTTTAACAAGTAAAAGAAATAAGGTTAGATATAGTTAGGTAAATTAGGCAAATTAGTCAAAGTTAGGTAAATTAGGCAAATTAGGCCAAGTTAGGCCAAAGAAGGAAAAAAAAAGAAAATGAAATGAAAAAATACAAACTGTTTTTCGTCTATTTTACCTCCTCGGCAACGGCGCCAAATTTTGATTACGCCCAAAATATACTGCGGTTATTGGAGTATAAGTTGAGGTGTCGTATCCACAAGAAGGCTTTCGACAAAATAAGTTAGTAAAACAAAAATATTAAAAAGATAACAAACATGTAAAATTTAACTTTAAAGTGATTGGTTCTAAAGATATTACAATATTTAATAATTGAAAACAATCGATGGTAATTAAGAGGTAAGGCATCGAGAATCATTTATATGTTTTGTAAATCTAATCCCCACTTTGATTCAACAATTATAACTCAATTGAATGTTTCACACCCCAAACAATCAATCAGAAAATATGTATAGTATAGCACAATTAATAAACACATGTATTTGATATGTATAAACTCTTTACAAGCAATATTTATCAACAACATTCATTCTTGCAAGTTATCCAAGAGCGACAATATATCACATGACAATATTACAGTAAAAGATTAACTCATAAAACGAAACCACCAGTAACAATTATAATTCAACACGAATCACATAAAGAAAGCATGACTGAATTTATATGAAATTGAGAAGTATAATTTCTGGATTTAAAAAGAAATCACAAGATGAGAAAGAGTTTAAAACATAACAAACATACATACTTTATAGCCCTTGAGGAAGAATCAAAGTGGAGAAGTAGACAAACTACACATATAATTTCATCTCTAGCCTTACCAAGAGTTCTAGCCTAACTTACAATTCATTCCCATCATTTGTAAAGAGAAATACAAGAGAGAATTGTAATACACAATGATATAATGAAATTCTCAGCCTCCTCCATTCAACTCCTCAAGTTGTCCTTATATAGGTGATGAAATGGAACTATTATACCAAACTTTCCACCAATTCTTCCACATTTTCGTCTATCAAACTTTTCATCAACTTGCAGCACATTTTTGACTACCAAACCGATCGAATTGGGCTTTGTGATAAACATGAAAGTTGTAGCATTATGTCTTAGATTTCCATGGCCACTAGATTCAAGCAATTTGGATCAGTATTAGCTGAGATATGGCCTAAATACCGGACATAGGTTGGGCTAAGCAACAACTACAATTTGGTTTTCTTGTGTCTCAATTTTGGCCTATCAAATGTTGGATTTGGGCTTTTGATTGTTCTTCAACTTTGTGTAAGATTGAGTCATGTTGCTCCAGGTTTAAGAATCTCTTCATTTTGATCCATAGATTGAGAGTTATGTCCATTTTATAATCCTACAAAATGATTTCCATTAGTCACAATTTAGGGACAACACTTTATTTCAAGATAAAGACTAAAGAAAATGCAAAAGAAATGAAACAAATATAAAAGAGGTATATGCAAAATAATTATGCTAAAATATCATAAAAGTTTATAATATTGACCAATTAACATTAATTATTTATGCTTAATAGTGTACTTTCATACGTTTATCAGTGGTAAACACTTTTTTCTGTATTATGACCAAAAAATTCTAAATCCCCATATAATGGAAGCTGAGTCTCAACCATAAAGATTATTACCATGCAAATGAAAACAAGAAAACAAGACCTCTAAGTTTAAAGGACAATGTCAAAACCAAAATCTACATATCACTAATAGCATGCGTCGAATCAGGAGTTCAATTCCAATTATATGGAGTCACTGCAAGATTTTGAGACAGGCATATTGGCTTTTACTTGGTAGGCAACCCAGGTATTTCACAGACATCCCTTTCTGGATCTAAAAAGTCAAAAATAAAATATGTAAATCACTTATGTAATAATTAAGTAAATCCCTCTCCAGAAAAGAACATCAAGCCAATGGAAGTACAAAATTATCTACAAATACTTTTCACAGAATATTTAGGACCATAAATAATTTCCAATGAACCCTTCCAAGCTCTGCTATGGCAGATTGATGGATTAACCACTGCATGAAACCCAGTTGAACTGCAGAAATCTATAAATTTGGTTCCAGGAATGGAAACCACGTTAGTGGCCAATGTGAACTTTCACTATTTACTAGGTAAACTTATTCAGATCGAAGAACCCAAAGAGGTGGATGGCTTTTGAATTCTACATAACTTGTTGGTTAAAATCTACAAATACGCCATGCTAAGGTGAATCATTAACTCATGCAAGTATGAATAGATTTATTGCAACTTTGAGAGGCTACATAATTGAATCATCAAAACAAAATAGCATAATTAGAAGAAAATGGAGTGTTGAAAACTAAATATTTTGCAGGAGATGATAGCTAATTAATTGCATTTTTTGCTAATTGATACAAAACCAGTATTTTTACCCCAAAAAGATAATTAAAAAAAAAAACTTGCAACCATCTAGATAAAGGAAACATACAAGGGATAAGTTCGATAACCGACTTCAAACTCTAAACAGTGGAGGGGTATAATAGACATTAGTTTAACCAGTAAATAAGCATACCTGATGCAACAAAGCCAAAGCATGAAATTGCACAAGGGCTGCCCTTATTAAGAGTTAAATTTAAAAAGCAAATTATCATGCGTTGTAAATAAAAATCCAAATCAATTTTCACAACTACAATAATTTGAACCTACCTAGAGTAAGTGGATCCCACTTACTAAGGCTGCACTAGCAACCACTGGATTCTTGTCAACAATTGCTTGTTTCAAGTATTGTTCAATCTGAGTAAGAAGTGTCCCATCTGTTATCCAACAAAGCATATGTATAGCATTTGCCTGATACATTTGCTAATATCCAATTCTATTCAGTTTCGGTCCAACTGGATGGTGAGAGAAACATGTAAAATTTGAATCAAACGTGTATTATTGACATTGCACAAATTTACTTTCACAACTGTTACTCTAATTTCATCCTTGAATCGCATTAGTGTAGAGAGAATGAAAGGATTCTACCTGTCACTCAATCTTCGACGTTTACCATTTGTTGTGATAGTGCTAATTGCTCTGTATCCTTGCTTTTGAATACCACTGAGCATCTTGTATACATCATTATTGGTTTCACTCGATGGAAGTTTTTCATTTGAAGAGCTTGGTTCCTGCTTCTCTATATCATTGGAAATAAACACATCTAACTTGAAATTTGACATATGCCCGCCTGAAAAAACAAGTAACAATCAAGAATGAGACTTCAAGTCTGTAACATTGTACCATTTCACCACAAATTAACAAGTCATTCGTTGGGTACTATAAAGACTAAGCCTTTGCATCTTATCATACTTTGAAATTCAAGCTTCCAATCCAAATTAAAGCAGAGAAAATGTCTCACGTCTTCTCAATTCATTACACTAGAACTCAAGTTAAAACAATAAATCACTAATTTAAGAGAACAAAAAGCAATCTTCAATGACAAGTAGACAATAACAACTTCATACCAAATTCTTACACTTTTAACAAAACAAACAATAACAAGTTCATACCATGAAAAGTTGCAAGTTGATATCCTAACCCTTTTCAATAATAAACAGAATAAGACAATCTCAAGTGTCTACCTATTCACTTGATATACAGAGGTGGCCGCTGAGGTCGAGGGTGAAGATGGAGTCAAGGCCACCGACGCACATGCCACCAATGAAAACGGCTGGAGCAGAAGGATTACGAGGAGCATCATCGTTATGGGGGGAGGGAGGGAGAGCAGAGATCTCGTGGTCATCGTGTTCGATGACAGTGGGATGGATAACAACGACAATGATAAGAACAATTATAACTTATCAAATATTAAAAATCTTAGACCCCTAAGAGACAGATGCCTATAAATATATAAAATGATAGAATAAATACTAGTCTCAGCAGAAATGCCCTATTTAGTAGCCTTCCTCTTATTTTCCCTGTCATTCGTAATAAGTAGAACCTGTGTTGTATCTCCAAGATGCTTTTGATACCACTGAGTAGCCACACGGATTGCTAAAACACAAATTCACAGATGTTAGAAATGGAAATGCACAAATACATGCTACTGAGATTTTTTTTTAATTAAAAAAATAGTTATAGAAATGACAATATATCATAGAAAATTTAAAAATGACTTCCACAAAACATTAGAAATCTCTATCATTCATATCATTTCGACTTTCCTTCTCCATCTTCTCAACATGCGTGTCCCTAACAAGCACAAAAAATTAAAAAAAGAACACAAGAAAATCACAATAGAAGCAACCAGAGCATAAACAAATAAAATAAAATAAACCTTGCTTGTGAAATTTATTAGAAAAAACATAGAACTTCCTCAGCGAATTACTGCAAAGAGCTCGAATTCTATTGTAAACGGACAAGTTCTTGTTCTTAACTTCATCCAACACCACCGAAACCACAACCATGTCATCAATGGTGGGATTCTCCAACAAATCAATCTAAAAACACAGGGTTTGGAGTAGTAAAGGAAGTGAAACAAACAAACAAACAAATAAATAAACAGGAAGTGAGAAGTTTATTCAATTAAACTTGGGTAAGAACAACGTTAGTATCAAGAACAAGAATAGTGGAAGCAGTCAAGCGAGCAGCGGAAGCATCGTAGGTTGTAAGCAGAAGCTCTGCTCCGTATGTTGGATTTTCTCCTCTGTGGATTCTTCCGCGTCGATGGATAGCTTACTGGGAGTAGCCATGGTGGAGGAAGAGAGAGGGTTGAGGTCAAGGTGGAGGGATACGTTTAGGGTTGGGAAGGTGACCTTCATTTTCTTTATATACTATTGACAAATTCTAGGAAATCCACATTTATTAAAACTTATCAAAATCATCCCTAAAAATTCCAGTAAGTCCCTATATTTCATAATTTTTCTTATTTAAACCATTATATTCATAATTTTTGGAGCATTAATGTTTTAATTTAATTTTTAAAATAAATTATAATAGTTTTTACTCAAACACAAATATTATATTATTTCAAAATAAAATTTTATTTGAGATTTTAATTCTTTAATTATTATAAAAAAATTTAACTAATGTGATTTTCATCACTTTGACATTATAAAATAATTTTATTTATTTCATGCAATTTTCATGTTTAAAATTTTACTTTTTATAATCCAATATTTCAAATTTATTATTTTCATATTGACAATAATATTGTCCTTTATTCCAAGTTTTTAAATATTATTTTTTAATTTTATATTAAAAATAAAATTATAATATTTAATTATTATTTTGATATTTTTAACTTCTTCATTTTATTGAAATTCAAAATATTGTATTCACATATTTGAAAGAGAAAATGAAAAGTTAGAGGGAAAATTGAGAGGAAAAGGGAAAAGATTAGATATGCACATATTAGTCATACTTTTATAAAAATGTGATAAATATATAATCGAATAAAGACAAAAAATGACAAATAAGATGAATAGGCAATTTTGACTTTCAGACCAGTTTTATATTTCTCACTTTTAAGAAAAATTGCCAAATAAAAAATTCCAAAATGACAAATATGAAAAAAATTCTTGTAGTGCCTATCCAAAGAAAGTTCTTGAAAATATTATCATCTCTTCTTGTCAAAAAACTTTATAGAGATAAATTAAGTGCAATTTCAGTCAGCCAATGGTAAATTAAAAATGAGGATGGCAGATAATGTGCACAATTGACACAACATCAAAAAATAAACAAATTGCAAGTTCAGGTGCCGAATTTATCATATCTTACAATTAAGAAGTGGAATACACTATCCAATTTAACAGCACTTTTCATTTATTTATTTTTTCTAAGAAACAAAAAAACAATTGCATCAAGCTGATTTAAAAGAGAAAATACACATGTGAGCCATCAGATCACAAAAAGATAAACATGTTAAGTAGAGGCATCCACCCTATATGAAGCAACACGACCTGCCAGGTATCCACAAAAATCCTAACTTCTCATAGACCAAAAAAAAAAAAAAGATTATCTCTACAAAATTAACAATCAGTCTTTCCTAATTAAGATGGATGAAGAAAAAAATAAGCATCGTAATGGTCCTTTGATACAAAGGCCAAAGCAATTTAAATATTATGATATGCATGTATCTCGTCATGAGTATCGTCATAAATCTTTCTTTTTGTGCTATGAAAATTAGATTTATGATCTACAAATGTAACAAGCCCACTTAAAAACCTTAACCATCTAAACAACGCCAGGGCACTACTGTGATATATGTGAATGGCAAGTAATTTTCCCCGAAAATTCAAGTGGCAGCATTTAGCTAACTCCATCAACAAGAAACCACTAAGTCATAAATAATTTTTTACAGAAACCCACAAGGCAAAAAGAGATTCACTAAGAACAAATCAAAGAATAAACTACTCTGCCTCACAAAGCTTAAGTTCTTTCTTTTACATAATCAAAGGTCTTGCAACCTAAAATTGCAGCAAGCAATACCTTTGATGTGATAGACATTCGAGTTGCCATGGTAATCACATCTTCTTTGGCTTTACCGGCTTTAGAATCTGCATGAAAAGCTTGAGATTTATAATTTAAAAACAAAAATAAAGTGACTACTACAAATCATATAACACGGAAAAAAACTACAAAATAAATAAAGAAAAATAAAGAACTAGAGGAAGACTACATACTTAGGATGGAACTTTTTACACCAACATACCTTCACTACCTGAAAGTCGACTTCGCAGATACTTCAATAAACTAGGTGTAGGTCCGGAAACCAATGAACTGGGCGGTAAAAGTTTTCAGTTAGAAAAATAGGTAATCAACATAAGCATTCAACATACTAACACAAATACAATGCTTTCCCACCTTCTCAGAGTTCGCAAGGGATTGCCAGCAAGCAAAAATTTTCACAGGGTAGTCATCTTGCCTAGACAATGAATAAATTTCATTAGATATTTATAATGGGAGTCATAAACAATTAAGCAACTATATATTAAGCAAATGAAAGTCTAGTTATGAACTACTAATAAATAAAGATTCAAACATATCACTTGCTAACCTTACCAAGTTCAGGTCGCAGCCCAGTCAATAAATTAGTAGAAAGATCCAAGATTGAAAGTGCAATTGGCATGCCTCCGCTAGATGCTTCTTCAACTGCAAGGATATGAACATGTCATCTTTGGTCAAATATCAAACATTGGTGAACAAGAAGAAATATATACCCAGTTTCAGTCATAGAAACCTCCTATCCCTACATACGAGGTCAAGAATCATCCTAACATAAAAGTCATAATTCTGTTAGAAATTATTCAACACCATTTGGTATAGATAGGATCAGAAGGGGTCTTTTTGAGTTAAATTAATCAAGGTCAAACTTTTTCGGATAAAAAACCCATTAAACAGCTAACCTAGTGCAACTCAGAATACCTAAAGTAAATTTTTTCCCTCAGTCAAGTCATTAAGCAGTTCAATGTAATGAGGTTTGCCATAGACACATCTAGTTTAAAGTTTGACAAAACAAATAAACAAATAAATACCCGATTCAAGAGCAGATCAAAAGTTCCCAGCTTAAAAAGCATTCCTAAAGTCGCCGGTAACGTAGACGGAGCATTATTCCTAAAAGTTTGGAGATCAAAATGCCAATGAATGTCAAAGATGAAAAAAATTTAGAGGAATATTTTACATCCTCAAACCATCTAAAATTCTTTGTAATGATGGCTAAGAACATAAGCCCAGACCAATTTCCATGAGGGCACTGCAACCAAATATTGAAGGAGGAACCGAAGAAATCCCTACATAACTCAGTCATTGAAGATATGGAGAATTGGAGGAGATGTGTTTGATTATACCCAAATATGAAAGGTAGCAAGATAATTCTTTCATCTATCACGGATCTGATGAAGCTCAAGACATATGAGACATGAAAGCCTTCCAATAGATTCTGGAATACCATTCAGCAAATCTTTTGCTGCACGAATTTAGCCATTTCACGTTCTCATTTGAGGTTGTAATAGGAAAAGGACATTATTGGATCATGTATTAAAGTAGAAAAGCTATAGATAATCACATGCATTAAGTTCTGTAAGCGTGGTCCATGATGCAATCAAATTGCCAGATAAAGATGTTAGCTTGTTCCCCTAAAATCATATAGAAAAAGAATTCCATTATTCTTTTCTATTTAATAATGACTATAAAGATAGTTACACATTTGCTTTAAGAACATAAACCATAATTGTCTAGCAATGAAAAAAATGGAAAAATAAGGACCAAGGTGAAGAAGCTACATATGTTAGATCTCACTAATCCCTCCACATCGAATTTTGTCAACTTCAAACAGTTTGCTAGGTCTTTTGGCAAGCTGATCATAAAATCGTTTGATGCCTGAGGAAAAGGTGGCATAACACATCATCACGTACCAGCCAAATGAATTTTTTAAAATATATATAATATGCTTTTGCCATTGCTAGTTACATAGAAAAAATACTTTCAATGTCAAAATAGTAGAAAAGTGCTAGGTTTCACCATTATAGAAAGGATAATGGGACATCTATTCAGTTAATCCCATTGAGAGAATCCAATCTCCACCGTATCATTTTAATTGACCAATAACGACCAACTAAGATATGGGATAACAAAATAAATCATGAAACTAAAATACCAAAATAAATACTATATATCTAATAGTAAATATATTCAATTGAAAACTTTTTCTTTTCTTTTATTGAGAACAACATCATAGCCATCTATCATAGGTGCTAGTTTCAAAGTTATTATCAAGCACGAATTTCATCGAAAGGAAAAAAAACTTGTTTTCATTGAAAAAACACAACCTAACACATGCACACAGTTTGGATAAATACAAAAATCACAGGCCAAAGCAAGCAAAAAAATGGTTGTGACAGATTCACTATCGAGTGTTGACCCAGCTATGGCAACATAAAAGGGGGGTGAATTGGGTTTTTATTTATCAAAACGGATTTAGAAAACTTTTCTTTAAAGATCAAAATTAGTTTAATCTTCCTTTGAGAATAAAGGTGAAGAAGATGAAAATAGAAGTTGTCTAAGATGCAATCAAAAGAATAAATGAACAATTATAAGTGCAAGTAAATGTAAAGAGGATATGGATAGAGAGAGTGCAAACTCAATTTACATGGTTTGACAAACCTTGCCTACGTCCACAGGCTCCTAGCTCCACAAGCTAGGCTTTCCACTAAGTTGTGCAATTCTTTACAACTTGTTTGATGAACAACCTCACCAAGACCTTTTCTTTCAACCCTTGATAACACCATACCAAGAGTTCTTTTTGAGGAATAACCTCACCAAGGCAACTTCCTTCAACCTTTGATAACACCACACCAAGAGTTCTTCTTGATGAACAACCTCACCAAGGCAACTTCCTTCAACCCTTGACAACACCATACCAAAAGTTCTTCTTGATGAACAACCTCACCAAGCTAACTTCCTTCAACTCTTGATAACACCACACCAAGAGTTCTCTCAAGGATAACTATTATCCTTTACAAGAAGATCTCACTCTCACCACAATACAAGAACAAAAATAATTGTTTACAATAAAATACAAGTCTCCTCAAAGAGTAGATAAAGAATATAAGAGCCCTCTAAACTTAATATTTCTCTTATATGGATTCTTCTCTTATTGAATGTGTGTGAGAAGAGCTTCTTTTATTAGCAAATGAGATGAACTTAATCAAGTGAAGATACCAACTCCAAATTTTCTACCCACCATATTGTCTACCATTTTTGTCAATATTTCATTTGAAATTTAAAAATCTGCAAAACATAAAATATATGGATAATTGAATAAGCTTTCCAACGCATTAAGAATCAGGTCATTTGGATATCTGTAGCTCAAGATATGGATAAAAAACCATTAGGTGCTCGTGTGACTTGATTTTTCTTCCTTGTGTTAGTCCACCAATTTGCACATCAATTATGTCAACCTTCCATTCGAAATATTAATTTTTAAAAAAAATATGAAATGTGCTTCATTAAGTCATTTTTCCAATACCATAAGAATCAAGTCATTTGGATATTTCTAGCTCAAGTTATGGATAAAAAACCATTTGGTGCTCATATGAGCTGATTTTTCTTCCTTGTGTCAGTCCACTAAATTACATGTCAATTATACTGGCATTCCATTTGAAATTTGAATTTCTTCAAAGAATATGAAATATTCCTCATTAAATCATCTTTCCAATTCCATAAGAATCAAGTCATTTAGATAACGCTATCTCAAGGCATGTCCAAAAAAATATTCAGTGCTCATGTCAGCTGCTTCTATTTGTCTTTTAACTTGCATGATGATTTGGACAACTTTGCACTTGAAATTTGAATTTCTTTAAAACATATAAAATGTTATAAATTGAGTAAGCTTTCCAAAGGCTCAAGAATCACATTATTCAAACATTTATAAAGAAAAATATGATCAATTGATTGAACATTACTCATCTGTCATATTCCTTGAGTCAAACCTTGTTCTTAAACTTTGGTGCCTTTAACATGTAGTCTTCTCCTTAGCTTCAACACTTCATTTTAATAAGCCTCTTTTTGATTTTACAATTATTTCAATGATCTTATTCTTGCCCATAAATAAACATGTTAGTAAATCTCAATGAATCAATGTGTATTGTTATCATCAAAATTATCATGTAGTCTTAGGGCTAACAACAAGATCATTGAAATTCGTTACTTCATCATGATAAAGAGTTATCGTGAAATCTGACAAATCTAAACATTTTCCAAGTGAGCTTGGCAATTCCTTAAACTGATTGCTCGAACAATCAAATCTAGACAATAACATCAATTGAATCAATCAAACACTAGAGTTTTAAAATTCAATTCTTCGTTCATCAATGCCAAAAGAAATTTAAAGGATAAAAGGATCAGTAAGTATGAAGTACTGTAAATTACTTTCATAAAATCAAGGCAACATATTTGGAATAGCACATTATTGCTGGACATTCAAGATGCCCTTAAAATTTTATACACGCAATACTTACCTCTTCTCTTCTGTTAAATTGATAAGGCACTAGTTTTATTATATGATTTCCAACATAGCCAACAAACTTACATCCGCTGATCCATATACCTAAACAATATTAAATGAATGTTTCTGTAATGGTGATCTTCTAAGTTCTAACACTGCAAAGTGGAATTTTCTCTATACAGTTTACCAAATTACCTATTGATATATTCACACACACACACACACACACACACACACACATATATATATATACATATATATAACGCATTTACATTTTCTTTCAAACATCTACCCCGCCATCAGAAAACCTAATAGAAGGAGGCAAAGAGAACGAAAAAAAAAAAAGATACCTACTTGATAAGTGAAGTTGCTAATCCGATCTCCTCTGGTATCTCTTGTATTGAGTTGAAAGGGACATCTAAAGATTTTAGCACATGAAGCCCGTCCAATTTACAGGGAAAAAAAAAAGAAGTATTAGACATTCCACGAACCAAAGTAAACATCATGAAGATCAAAACAGCATTTCTTACAGCATAACACAGTTAATAAAGTTTCAAACAACTCACTCTCCTATTGTAGCAAGAAGGTTGGAAAGTTTGTTGTGGCTAACATTTAACACCAAAAGTGTAGGTAAATTCCTCAGGCCCACTTTCAAAACCTTAGCTTATGTAGATCCACAACCTATAAAAGACCAATAAAACCATTAGGCGCCCTATCACAAATAAAAATGTAAACTGCCACTTCATCTAACTAATAAGCCGAAACTTGAAATCTTTCATTTTACAGACTGGTTTAAAAAAACAAGAAAATAAACAAAAATAAATAAATAACAATAGAATATCAAATATCTCCCACTCCGGCCGCATCCAAACTTTGATAAACCTCGCTAGGCACGTCCCTACAAAATGCAACAAAAGTCCAGATATAGCACAAGTTCTCACCGGGAAAATAAAAAAAATTAAAATATAGCATAAACAATTATTTACACTTTTCAACTGTTGCATGTTCACATAACAGCTGATGCAATTGTGACTCAAGCCATTGCATCTCAACTAGCAACATGCTACTGTTTTGCTGCTGTCTGTATGCTGTTTTACTGTTGTCTGTATGCTGTTTTACTGTTGTATGTCTGCAGTCGTCCTGCTGTCTATTTTTTGGTTGTTGTATTTTCACTTATAGTCAGCCACCTAGAAAGGCTATTAATACTGATGTGCAGTAAATGTAGAAAAAGCAGGTTATGTAAGTTGTATAAAACTTAGTAAAGAAAACTGAGTGTATAAGAAGCAAAAACAGAGAGCTTAGAGTGGTTCTAAGCTGAGAGTGCAGTGAGGAGAGTGTGTATTCAAAATTCTCTCTAGTGCTTTCATTTCTATCCCTCCTGTGGAGTGGATCATGGATCGAACCACGTAAATTCTGGTGTGTTCTTGTTTATGTTTCTACACTTAAATTCAGTTTATATGCTTGCAAGAGAGCACAGAAAATTTCCAGATTTTCTGCTTCAAGACAACCTACTCTAGCCACAAATTATCTCCAGGTTTCTTCACGACAGCAAACTGGTTCCCAAACAAGCAATAAGTATTGCCAAATTCTACAAATCTGAGCAACTTACTAAAGCTTTTGAAACTATCAACGTATTGAAATGGATGGACAAATGCAAATTTCCCCCCTTGCCCACTTCATATCTCTCTCCAACGGTCGAGAAAAATGAACATTAACAACAAATAAGCTATTACAAAGCTAAATGTAGGAACTTTCATCATCAAAATTACCATTGCCCAAAGCTGATCGTGCCACCATCCAATCATCATTTCGTTGGAATCATCTTCTCCATACCACGAAACACGCAAAGAAAGGGAAACAAAATCAGACACTCTTCCCTTCACTTCGTCACAATCTATTTGATAGTTCTAGATTCTAGGCAAATAATATATATATATATATATATATATATATATATATATATATTGAAAGAAATGTTGACAGAGTGGTGGCGGGAAAGTGAAGGTGAGCCACTTGCCTGAGAGAACGATTTGATAAATTCGAAGAACAAGAGGTTCGTGCAGCTTTCAGTGCCCGATCCATGCTCTCTCTGTTTACAGTAGTTTCTCAGACAGGCATGAAATAGAGTTAGTTACTCTTGTGTCTGGTGAGTTTCGAATCTGTTCATGTTACATTGAAGATGGGGCAATCTCATGTAGACGGTTGTAATAATAACAGAAAGAAGATGAGCTGCACTCTCGCTACAATTTCTAGTTTTTAAATGTTAATTTATTTAATTTTTTTATTACAGTTTTCTACTCGAACGTCGACCCCATAAGAATTTGAGCCGATACATTCAATCTGGCTGGGTTGTTGATTCAAAAAGAAGCTTTTAGTTTCATTTTTAATAATGGCTTACGTTGAATTGAGCCTAATTCTCTGTAGACCATGGGCTATTCACCTGGAGAAATTTTATTATTTACATTTAGTTTGGTCCAGTTTGCATTCTGGGAATCTAAGCCCTTGATCTTTTGTTTTTATCAAAGAATGTCAATTTCTAGTAGGGGTGTGCATATGATGTGGCATGGTGTGGTATCACTATACCATCCCCATATCCTACCTAGGTCGGGTTTTGGATTTTTGTACCATACCATACTATTCTGGAATACAATACCATACCACATCCCCGCAAGGTAGGGTAAGGGCGGGTATGGTATGGTACTTTTCGGGTGGTTGACCAAATTGACCAGAATTTGGACAATATTTCATCATGTCTTTTTAATGATTTTAAAGTTTATTTATAGCTTTTTTTTTTCAAGATTTTGACACTTTGAGTTCTTATTTTGACATTGTTTAATATTATGATCCATAAATTTTGTACTAAATAAAAAAAATCAAACAATTACATATCCTTAACAATACAAATAATCAAGTAACTATTTATTCTATAACAACACAAAAAATCAAGTAACATCTTATCTATAACAATACAAAAATATCATGTAACTACATATTATATGACAACACGAATACTCAAGCAATTACATTATTTACTACTTCAAAATTGAAGCAAAATGATAGAAAAATGATAGAGGTTTAGCGATTTAGGGTTACTCTTTTCATTATATACTCTATTAGTATATATAACACTCACACATACAAATTATATATAACTAATTATAAATTGACATGTGGCATAATTCTTATTTTTTTAAAAAAAAGTATGGTATGGTATGGTATTTTAGGGTTTTTGCAAAAATACCTGCCACCATACCATACCATGGGGGGTTTTCAAAATATTTACCATACCACACCTCATATTTTTTTTATATCCTATCCTACCTCCACCATATCATGGCGGGTATGTCGGGTTTGGACGGGCGGGTGGGTACCATGCGTGCCCCTAATTTCTAGTCTATGAGATATCAAATCGCTCGAGGGACTGGGAGGTGATTGTTTGAATTTGATGTTCAAGTCCCTCAAGTAGTTAAGCTGATTTTGGTAGACTTGTTAATTGTTCTACATGATCAAATTATTGGTCGAGAACCGGGGAAAAATCAGATGGAATAACATGCACATCTCTATAGCAACTGAATGGATAGTTGTTCTAAAGAATTATGGGGCATATATATTTGATTAGTCGTCGAGTAGTAAATCAAAAAACTAGCAAATTACCTGAACAAATTCATGTGAAGGAGATGCCCAATTTGTTTACTCCTGTTAGATTTTTGAATGAATTCAATGAATTGACATTCTGATTACAGACAGACCTCATAAAGTTGTTTCTACTTATCTTGATGAATGCACCGATCTGCCTCATCCAATAATCTTAATCGCTCACTGACATGTATACAGATTGGAACCATCGGGCGACATATTTGATAAAAGTTAACAAGTTTTTTTTCCACTATTTCTCAGGAGATTGTTTTTGTTCCTTCCATAGCTACCTGAAGTGCAATCAGCTACCCGTGAACTTCATCATTTTCTTTTCATTCATAATTCCTTGAGACATAAGCCTGCTAGAGCATTTCATATCAGGATTGCTATTGCTGTGGGGCAGATGCCTGGTCCTTGCAATTGTCACAGGTCAGTATTCCTCTTTAGATGCAAATATTTGATTTAACGGGGAGGCTGAGTTAGATGTTTACAGTGACAGTCTTGACAGTCCGTATGACACAGATCACAAGTAAAATAAAAGGAACAAAAATAGGATTGGCCAACAAGGGAAAGGCGCCACGGAATATCAGGAAATTGGGGCACCTGTTTTTTAATTGTTTATTTATCAGGCTAGATGAATTCGTCGGACTCTTTTTTAACTCTATAAATATTGTCTTATCTTGTAAAAGAGTAATTAATCAAATGAGTAATTAATCAAATGCTTAATAAAAATTATCTTGTCTCTCCCTTTCCTTGAGATTCTCACCGCCTCCACTCTTTTATTTAACTGAAAAGCATACCGAAGCATACGAAGACGGTGATTTTGTATACTTAATATATAAAAATTTAAACATGGTCGTCAAATTAGATTACATTTTTACATTCTACAGGGTGGGCAAATAGTAGCCCTCAAATAGTAGTTGAACTAGCAACTTACAATAGCTACTTCAGTTGTAGAACATATCCTAAAACAAGCAAATAAAATTGTTCACAAGCAAACCAATAGCACCATACAAATTGCAGAAAAACAGCAAGCAGCCGAAACAGCAAGAAACAAGCAGCAGCGGCAAGCAAATAACACAAGAAAATTGCAGAAAAACAGCAGCAAGCAAATAGCAGTTTAAAGTGGAAAAAAGGGAAAAACTAGCCCATAATAGCAGATGGAATCAGGTAGCAGACCTTTACCATTAGCATCAGCCCTAGCAGCATCCAAGTGGTTTTTCTTTATCAAGTACCTAAACGTCTCCCACATGCAAAATAAAAACAATAAGGACAGCAACTGCTCCCCATACAAAATCCAAACAACAAGGACAGCAACTGCTCCCACATACAAAATCCAAACAATAAGCACAGCAAGTGCAAGTGATTGTTACAAAAACTGCTACTATGCTACTCCGACTATACAGATGAGGAGCCTCAGGCCCCCTTGCTCTCAAATACAGAAAATGCTACTCCAAATTCACAGATGAGCAGCTTCAAGCCATTCAGCCTATTCTTCAATCGACTTGCACACCTGAGACAGTAGAAAAAAAGAAGTACTGAATCAAATTCTGATTGACACAAACAAACAAAACTCAAAATACCAAAACTGTAACCCGTTACAAACCTAAGTTGTAAAAGAGATATCCACCAAAGCATCCAAAACAATAGTCCAGTTCGCACTCGCAGATCAGCTTTAACAATGCCAAGTTATCGCTCCATCTATACACGCTACAGTGAGGTCACGTACAAGATCTATGAAGAAGGGAGAGACAGGCGACGCGAACTTCCTGAGTAGCGAGTTAACGAACTCACCTTCAGGATGCGCTTCAGACATAGTTCAGTTGGGGGTTGCAAATGGGCCGGGCCAAAAATTGGGTTTACTGTGCTGTGTCTTAATTTTATTTTTATTTATATACAGTAACTATATATATATATATATATATATATATATATATATATATATATACACATGGGGTATTATTATTATTATTATTATTATTATTATTATTATTATTATTATTATTATTATTATTATTATAGTTCGGGTAACTCATTCTGTAAGTTTAAATTTAAATTTTGAATTTTGAATTTAAAATTTGAATTTTGGCCATCTTTATTTAAATGGATCTTTATATATATATACATACGAATTAAGCCAAATCTCAATCTCAATTGTTGGGGTCCTTTTATGTTGTTAGTTGATAAATTGTTTCGGAAAGTGCAAAGAAAATATTAATTATTGGACTTATTTATTATTCTTATTATTATTTTATCATTATCTTGTTGGCGTTTTCTAATAAAGACAAATAAGAGATTATCAAGTGATGTTTATGGACAGAAGGAGAGAAAAAAAGAAAAAAAAAAGAAAAAAAGAGAGAACAAAGTAGAGGAATGCATTAAATTAGGTTATCGATGGTATTATTTTGTATAGATTTATTTTTATGAATAAGCATTTTTATTTTACAAATGACTTGCATTTTTTAAAGCACCGATCTTTTTTCTTTTGTTTTTATTTTATTTTATTTTTTGCTTAAGCAGCACCCTAATATGTAAAGCTATATGTTAATTATAATTTAGAACAACTTTTATAATCAATAATTTAGTACGATGATATTGTTAAAAGTTTGCTTTATTTTATCTATTTTATATTGAGATTATGATTCATAATTCCAATGGTTTCACTTTTTTTTTATATACAAATTTATATAAAACAAGGAAATGAATATGATATCTTAAAGTACCGGTACTTTTTTTGTATATGAGTATATAAAATATGTACATGAATATATAAATTGTCTATATGTACATAAAAAGTGTAAAAAGTGCTTGGTACAATTTTTATGTATTCGTGTACAAAATTTATATATTTATATACATAATTTATATACTCATGTATAAAAGAAGTACTGATACTCCAAGTCAAACCCAATGAAATGATCAGTAGGGTTTTAACAATTGTTAGTGGATATACAGTTGGACAACTTAGGTTGTTTATTTCTACTTTTCTCCCGTATTCTTGGTATCATATTATTTTATTAAAAATTTTCTCTCAATATTTCTCACTTATGCACCTACCGATGAAAACCCAAAAAAAATATATATATATATATATATTGTTTCTATAAAAAACACCAACAATATATTAAACGAGAAATTCTCTGTATGATACATGACTTTGGCACATAACCTATATCGGTCACCAACTTATGTAATAAGAAATAAATATATTTTACAATAATTTTAATAATTTAAGAGAGATTTTCTAGTTGGTATTATTGAATTGTTTATATATAACAATTGATAGTAGATACAATTGGACATGAAATTAGGTCTATCAATGATATATATATATATATATATATATATATATATATATATATCTTTCTCTTGGTCTCTTCTTCCCTTTTGTTTGTATCATATTATTTAGGTAATTTCTGTACACTTGTCTTCTTCCAAATATTTTTTTAATAACTATTTATTTGAATACTTTTAAATTTACATTATTTTAAAAGATTTCTTAGGTTTGATAACTTATGGGTATTTCAGATTCTCTTAAATAGAAAATTTACAAAATATGTTAACTTTGGGTGCCAATAAATTTTCTAAACGACAAGATGTTAACGTTAGTATATTTCTCTAAATCGTAAGGGAGATGTGTGATACCGACCCCATTATTTAGTTAGCATTTTTCTCACAATATTTTGAATCTCTCTTTGTGTTTCTACAGCGGTAATTGAAATTAATTTTTTGTATTTAGATGTCAGCGACAAGTACATATTAAATGAGAAATTCCGACATGCACGATGCGTGACTTTGGCGCATAATCTATATTCGCTACCAACTTGTGTAAAAGACAAATCTATTATTCACTAAATTTTAATAATTTAAGGGAAATATTATAAAATTATTGACTTGTTTAAATATTCAAATGGTATTAAAGTAAATAAAATATAATATAAGATCACAAGTCATTAAATCGCTGCAGTTTACATGGATTAGAAACAAGTTGGAATAATTATATATATAAAAAAAAATTAAAGAGACTAACAAACATTGTACTATCAATTAATATAGAAACTATAAATATATATATATATATATATATAATATAGCAGCCTTTGAAGGTTACTTATTAATTAATTATTTGTTTAGATCTAAAAAGCTGATTCGAAGTCTACTCAATGTTAGATCAAATTCACGTGGGAATATTCGTTCACAAAACTTATTGTTTCAAGTTAAATAATAGCAATCAGCTGAACATACGTATTGCAGCTTATCAAACAAAAAATCAGAATAGTTAGAAATTGATAATGGAAATAATGAAATTAAAACTCTGATAGCTAGCTTAATTTAATATTCTATAATTAATGGAATCTCCGACCTTAATTAAATATATAATTAATGTTTAGTATGAAATTAATTAATTTGTATCCATCAAATAGTGTAGTATTGTCATGGCAACCTCAAACCATTACTGGAGAATGGGTTGATGAGATGTAACATCATTTAATTAATGGAGACTCAAACAAAATTAAATTAATTTGTATTCTCTTTCAGTCCTCTGTGTTGATTCTTTTCTCTTGCAGGCCAATTTTCCATCTGGCTTCACCACTTCCTTACGTTGTCTTATTGCTATCATTTTCTCGGTTACCAAACATAAATTGGCCTCTGAAAAAAGATCTTAAAATTTGTACAAACATTATGAGGTCACATTAAATTTGCTAGGTAGTTTACATCAGTTACTCTCAAACCTTGGTGCAGTTGTGGTGCCATTTATATGATATAATTATTGAACTTGTCTAGACAAATTCTATAGTTCTGTGAACAGAATTTAGATCTATAGAAGTACAAGATATATAAAGGTTTGGACATTTATCGGAGAAAATGATATATATATATATATATATATATATATATGAAGCCTGCTATTCATTGACGCTAGTTATTAAAAGTAGCTCATGACCAATCAATTCATTTATTTACTATATCATTGAGAAAATCGGGACCATTTGACAAAAAAAATCACGTTTTTATTCAAAATTTCTCGTCTTTATCTTAAAATTCCAATTCGCTTATGTTTGTTGATCTATTGGAACGAGTTGAATTATCAATATACACTTTCCCTCAACTAAATACAAATTATAAATTAGGGCTTATCTGCTTATGTATTTCGAAGACTTGTTTTCAAAAAACACAAATTTATCAATATATTTAAATCAATAAAAACTATATATTATTGAAAAAATTGAAAAATATACACAATTAGAGGCCCTTAATGAAATTTGAACACATCTTAAAAAATTTTCATGCCATAGACACTTTCTTAATAAAAAGACTCAAATGCCCTTATATATTCAATTTTTTCTCAAAACCTTATTTCCCTCTTCCGAAAAAAATTACCGAAACCCCTTGACACCGCTTAAAACCCAAACCGGCACGAGCATTAGCAGAGGATAGAAGGAAGACGACCCAGAAAGAAGCACTCATCGACACTGAGGTACATTTATTTGTCAGATTTTTCGTAGTTTTAGCGATTTATTTAGTTGTTTTTTGTTTCGTTAGATTTGATTTAGTTTTTAGGGAATCTTAATTAGGGATTTGAGTTTCCGTCAGATTTATGAATTTATTCTGTGTTCTTAGGGATAAATTAGTGTTATTATGTGATTTTTGTGGTTTGATGTGTATGAAAACTGTGAAAACCGACTGGTTTCATCACGAGGTAGATGATGACAAGTGTCGGATTTTTCTCGACACAGCTCGACACTCGACACGTAAAGTGTCGAGTCGTGTTTGATTCACAATCGACACTTGATATCAGTCTATTTTTGAAGACATCAAGTGTTGGATTCATAATTCGACACTCGATACAATCTTTCATCCGACATGTTGAGTGTCGGATATGTAAAAATCGATATATCGATGTCTCGAACTATGTATCCGACACTCGACATATCGGATAAAAGCTTATGTCGAGTTTCGCATTCATAATCTGGCACTCGAATAATCCGACATCCGATAAAGTCATATAATCAGTTAGAGGTATCTGATAAGAGTTTTGCCGATTTATGTTGTCAAGAGCCATCGAACGCGTCGAGTTTTGTTAAGCATTTTGGCAGGTTGCTTGTTTTAGCTCCTTTTTTTTCTTGCCTTTTTGCATCATATTTAACTATAACGACCTTGTATTTGTAGATTGAAGCAAATGACAAGTGAATTTGGACTGTCCTTCACCCTAAAGACACTATATGATAAGCACTATCATATGGTGATCACAAACTTGACAAGTTTGGACTGTATTGAATGAATTTGCGCGAGCTTGAGTGCGAGGTAAAAAGAAATGTTTCGTGATACATGTTTTGGGTTTGTCCTAGACATTTGACAACTGTCCTTTCCATCTTAGTTAGTGCACAACGTGCTTCTGTGGGAGGTTAACACTGTGGGATACGATGAAGAGATGTGGTTCCTTATTGAAGGTAAAAATATGGTTTTGAACTACAATGTGGTTAAAAAAAAAATCTTATTTTTGAGCATAAGGTATTTGTACTAATTTTTTTGTTAAATAACTGTCATCTTATGTTTTTTTTCCTTCTTTACAAGAAGACTGATTCATTTTTCTACCCACGAGTTTGATTTGGTTATCAGACTAAGATTTGCTTCACGGTGTCAACAATACTAACTGTGTTGAATCCGTGCCCTTTGTTGGATACGTACTTTAGGCGCGAGGATATGGAGCTCAATGAATTCTATGGGAGATGTCAGAATAATGTGTCTCTATGCCAGATGAGGATGTTGTGAAGCTGGCATTGTACTATATGCTAGAGCACTTTTTAATGGCACGGGATCGACATCGCCTTGTCTCCCATATGTGGTTGAATTTTATCAACACACTGGATAATTTTAATAATTATTCTTGGGATTTGGTGTCTTTTGATAAGACACTTAACGGAATGAAACACGTTTTGGACGAGAGGTTAGCAAAATATATGAATCGAGCCCGAGCGAAGACGAAGCAGGTAGAGAGATAACTTAGAAGGGTGCCCTTACGCTATCTAGGTACATACTGCAAAACATGTGTTTTGACGTGTTTGTTATTTTCTTTGGCCTACAAATTTAAATACATAGTGTCACTAAATAATCCTTATGTTATTAAGGTTTGGTTGCACCAGGCCGTGCCGTACATTGGTGTGACTTTTGGGCAAGTGGGCAAGCACTGTGAGGAGAGGATATCGCGGTTGTTGAAATGGAAGTCAATGAAGACCCCGTCCGAGCATATAGTCAAACATGATGTCCTGCGGGTTAGGAGGCCGGTACGTACGGTTCCCCTGTCTTATGAACTTTTCTTGCTTTTGGTCACACCGAATCATTGTTTAATATGATGGATTATTTACTGACGCAGGCTCGTCCACTCGCCCTTTTGAAGCCGTCTGACGAGGAGCGGTGGACATAGTTGTATAAAACGCTCACTGAAGTGGTTGGCATTTGGAGAAGTGCACATGTGGCTTGGGCTACAGTTGTGGATGCTCCATTATTGCCCATTGAGAGCATTGAGCCACTTCTGACAGAGGGTCCATCAGCTCCACCTCTTGCTGGTTGTAGTTTCCCTGTTAGACCTGATGTGGGGCCAGCCATAGATACAACCAGTCTTACATTTGATGTTCGTATACGGTCTCCGTCGCCTGCTTCACCCATATGTCTTACACATCCAGCGGATGTTTGTCACGGTCATGAGGATCCATCCGAAACTCATGACGCTGGACATAGTCTAGTCGATAAGCCTGACGTGGCGGCAGACATGGACAGAGGCAGTACCCCCTTTAGTCTTACACTAGAGTCGCTTGATAGCTATGAACATCCAGGCAATTCGATTCTGACGTCGGGTCATACGACCATCTACCGTAACATTTCCTCTCCTGTAAACGATGTTCCTCTAAGCTCGTAGGTATGTAATGAGAATTAACATTCATATTCTTATCCGTTTACATTTGTTATTCTGTTGGTTTATGAAGGCTCCGTTAATAATGACATATAGGCGTAATCGGTCCATAATGAGTTCCAGAGCACAGTTCTGCGTGAGCTTGCATTATTACAGGCAGAGAACAAGGAAATGCGGGAGGGGATAGTTCTTCTACATAAGGCTATTGTACGACTGGGTGGCCAGTACAGATACACTAACATGGTACGTTATAATATTTGCAAAATAGATTATGTGATTTCAAAGCTTAAGCTGACATTGAGGTTAGCTTTATTTTAGGATTCAGATAGAGATTCCGACGGAGGTTCGACTGATGACAGTGAAGGTTAGCAACCAATTGAACCTGATCCCATGGGCACGAGTGTTTGTGCAGTCGATGCTCCTCCGACGGATTAGTTTCACGCCGAGGTCACCACCTACTTTCGACAAAGCATAGGTGAAGCCCTTTTGTTAGTCCACCGAGATGGAAGATGGCGAGGGTTGAGCCTCAGGAGAAAGCCATAGATGACCTGCATGTACAGTTCGAGGCCTCGGTTGCTCAGCGAGCAGAGAGACCATATCAGTAGCCATTAGCGGATGTAGACAGAGATGTCATCTTGGGGACTCAAGTTCCACTTTTTGACCCACATGCCCTTCTAGCAACTGCTGATGTCGATGCATGGCTGGGGGGCGTCGAGGGTGGTAATGATTTGGGCGTCTATAGTGTTGATCGTCAGTTCTTCAAGATTCTGTTGAGGCCGTCAGAGTGGCTTGCATATAAGGTAGTTTAAGTTCATCTCTTGCTGTCTAATACTGCGATATACATTTGGAATTAATATTGATAACTATTCCTGTATTCAGCATATGAATAGCTACCTATGGATGCTACGTTGTAGAGCTCGCGTTATGGTCGATCTGGTGTCTAGAGGTTTACTTTCTTGGACACCTTTTTTGGGTTCGTATTTCATAAACATTTGAATTTAAAGGTAATTTCTGATTCCTTCAATGCATTAAATGAACTCATGAACCTGTAGTTGAAAGTGAAGTCATTGTAGAAACAATACTCAGACAGACTAGATGACATTCACTGGGTGAACGTGGCTAAAATGGTCCAGTTTGTCCTGGGAGAGATGCCCCTCGTTGGAAGACCATGGGTCGAAGTGGACAATGTGAGAACATTTATATTCAAAGAGATAGTGTGTGCCATTTTATTTGAAATGTTGTGATTGATTTTCATGTTATCAATTTCCTTTTCAGCTCTATCTTCTTGTTAACATCGGCGATGATCATTGGGTGGCAGCTGAGGTGGAATTGAATCATCGTGACGTTATCATATATGACTCAGTTGTTGGGCATAGTTCCACAGACACAGTCAGAGAGATAGTCTAGTGTCTGGCTAAGCTGATACGTCGTATGGTGTCAATGGATGTTTACGGTATTCCTGACTATTCCGTAACCCCATACGACATTATGCGCATCAAGGATGAGACTGTGGTACCCCAACAAGAGGTTGGGAGAGGAGCATGCGGCGTGTACTGTTTGAAGTACATCGAGTTCCTAACGGGGGCCGTTCCACTAACAGCCATTAAGGTATTCACGGATGAATGCCAGTGGGAGAGAATGGCGGTACAACTTTGGGTCACTCGCCTTCATCAACAGACAGAGGAGGCCGCCACGCCCATCACAATGCCTGCTGAGGTTGGGACCTTTACAGCGCATGCTGATCTTGTGCCTATCAATGTTGCGGCCATTACCAGGATTGCTGATGTCGTGTCAGCGGATGTTGCGACAACCATTGGGCATGCTGACATTGATTCAGCGGAGGTTGAGTAGCAGCCCGGCATGATTGTACCATGTGTTAGCCCTAAGGCTACATGATAATTTTGATGATAACAATACACATTGATTAATTGAGATTTACTAACATGTTTATTTATGTGCAAGAGTAAGATCATTGAAATAATTTTAAAATCAAGAAGAGGCTTATTAAAATGAAGTGTTGAAGCTAAGGAGAAGACTACATGTTAAAGGCACCAAAGGTTAAGAACAAGGATTGACTCAAGGAATGTGACACATGAGCAATGTTCAATCAATTGGTCATATATATCTCTACAAATATCCAAATGATGTGATTCTTGAGCCTTTGGAAAGCTTACTCAATTTATAACATTTCATATGTTTAATGAAATTCAAATTTCAAGTGCAAGGTTGTCCAAATCATCATGCAATTTGAAAGACAAATGGAAGCAGCTGACATGAGCATCGAATACTCCTTTGGTCATATCTTGAGCTAGAAAAATCAAAATGACTTGATTCTTGCGGCATTGGAAAGATGACTTAATGAGGAACATTTCATATGTTTTGAAAAAAATTCAAATTTCAAACAGAAAGCCGACATAATTGACATGCAATTCGGTGGACTGACACAAAGAAGAAAAATCAACTCACATGAGCACCGAATAGTGTTTTGGCCATATCTTAAGATAGAGATATCCAAATTCTTTGAATCTTAATGTTTTGGAAAGCTTATTCAAATATGAAGATCTTTTATGTTTTGAAGAAATTCAAATTTCAAACGGAAAGCTGACAGAATTATCATTCAATTCGGTGGACTGACACATGGAGGAAAAATCAAGTCACATGAGCACCGAATGGTGTTTTGGCCATATCTTGAGCTACAGATATCCAAATGACTTGATTCTTGATGCGTTGGAAAGCTTATTCAAATGTCCAGATCTTTTATGTTTTACAGATTTTCAAATTTCAAACGGAACATTGACAAAAATGGCAGAAAAGATTACAGTTTTTATGGTGGGCAGAAAATTTGGAGATGGTGTCTTCACTTGAATAAGTTCATCTCATTTGCCTATAAAAGGAGCCATTCTCCCATGCATTCGACGAGAGCAAGAGAAGTATTCTATCAAGCAAAAAAAAAACAAGAGAAATATCAAGTCTAGTGAGCTTTAATATTCTTTATCTACTCTTTGAAGAGAGTTGTACTTTTGTTGTAAAAATTTACTTTGTTCTTGTATTGTGGTGAGAGTGAGATCTTCTTGTAAATGATAAAAGTTATCCTTGAGAGAACTCTTTCCTTGGTGAGTTTGTTCATCAAGAAGAACTCTTGGTGTGGTGTTATCAAGAGTTGAAGAAAGTTGCCTTGGTGAGGTTGTTCATCAAGAAGAGCTCTTGGTGTGGTGTTTTCAAGAGTTGAAGGAAGTTGCCTTGGTGAGGTTGTTCATCAAGAAGAACTCTTGGTGTGGTGTTATCAAGGGTTGAAGAAAGTTGCTTTGGTGAGGTTGTTCATCAAGAAGAACTCTTGGTGTGGTGTTATCAAGGGTTGAAGGAAGTTGCCTTGGTGAGGTTGTTCATCAAGAAGAACTCTTGGTGTGGTGTTATCAAGAGTTGAAGGAAGTTGCTTTGGTGAGGTTGTTCATCAAGAAGAACTCTTGGTGTGGTGTTATCAAGGGTTGAAGGAAAAAGTCTTGGTGAGGTTGTTCATCAAACAAGTTGTAAAGATTTCTATAACTTAGTGGAAAGCTTAGCTCGTGGAGCTAGGAGCCCGTGGACGTAGGCAAGGTTTGACGAACCACGTAAATCGAGTTTGCACTCTCTCTATCCCTATCTCTTTATATTTACTTGCACTTGTGATTGTTCTTTATTGCCATTCTCTTGATTGCATTCTATTTTCATCTTCTTCACCTTTGTTCTTAAAGAAAGATTTAAATAATTTTGATCTTTCAAGAAAAGTTTTCTAAATCCGTTTTTATAAATAAAAACCCAATTCACCCCCCCTCTTGGGTTACCATACCTGGGTCAAAAAGTGGTATCAGAGCAAGGTTGCTCAATTTTTTAAATCTTAATCGATTTTTGAGCTATGACAACTTTTAATTCAACTTCATATGTTGAGGGACTTTCTATCTCTAGACCTCCATTTTTTAATGGAAGTGATTACTCTTATTGGAAAACTAGAATGAGTATTTTCTTGAAATCTTTTGATTATGATTTTTGGTCTATTGTTTTGGAAGGACCTTTTGTTCCTACCAAAATTGAAAATGGGGAATGCATACTTAAAGAACCTAAAGAGTTTAGTGAAGATGATAAAAAGAAATTGAGTTTAAATGCTAAAGCTATGAATGTGTTTTATTGTGCTCTAGATAGAAATGAGTTTAATAGAATATCTACTTGTTCTACGGCACAAGAAATATGGCACACACTTGAAGTTACTCATGAAGGAACTAGTCAAGTTAAAGAATCTAAAATTAGTATGCTAGTTTATAGTTATGAGCTTTTTAAGATGGAATCGGATGAATCAATTTTTGAAATGTTTACTAGATTTACGGATATTATTAATAGTTTGAAATCTCTTGGTAAATCTTATTCTAATGTTGAAATGGTGAGAAAGATTCTTAGGTTTCTACCAAAATCTTGGGAGCCAAAGGTGACGGCAATTCAAGAAGCAAAGGACCTCACCAAACTACCATTAGAAGAACTTATGGGTTCTCTCATGACTCATAAAATCATCTTGAAGGAGAATGAAGAAGAAGATTGCAAAGTGGCAAACATGTGCTTCATGGCTTTAAGAGAAAATGAGATAAGTATTCTAAGCCATAATCCTAAGCTTTCATACGATGAATTACTTGAAACATTCCAAAATTTACATGTGCAAGTTGATAAACAAAATTCAAAAATCAATGCTTTCAAAAGGAAGTCAAAAATCATGTTATCTCAATTAAAAGAGTTGGTGGAAATAAATGAAGCTTTAGAAAATGAAAATGAAATTTTAAAGCAAAAAGATTTTGAAAGTTTGGAAAATCAAATACGTTTATTAAAAACTGAAAATGAGATTTAAAACAAAAGGATTTTGATAAATTAGAGGAAGAAAATGTTATTTTGAAAAAGGAAAATAATGACTTAAGAAATATTGTTGATAGTTTTACAAAAAGCACAAAAAATTTGAATTCTATGTTAAAAAACCTAAGGTGTGTTTTTGATAAAAGAGGGTTAGGATATAAAAGTGATAAAAATCAAAAGTATTTTAAAAACTATTTTGTTCATGCATCTTCTAGGAATAATCCTAATCATTCATGTACTTATTGTCGAAGAAAAGGACACAAAGTGCATTCTTGCTATATTAAGAGAAATTCTAATTTGAAACAAATATGGGTTCCAAAAAGTACCATAACTAACCCCCAAGGACCCAAGAACATTTGGGTACCAAAAAGTCGCTCTTTTAATGTTGATTGTAGAAACAAAGGAGTGGCAAATACAAGTGGTACTTAGATAGTGGATGCTCAAGGCATATGACCGGAGATGCCTCCAAGTTCTCAAGATTAATCATGAAGAAAAGAGGATATGTGACCTTCGGTGATAATGCCAAAGGAAGGATAATCGGACATGGTGATATTGGTAACCCTTCTTCACCTATTATTAAAGATATTTTGCTTGTTTATGGTTTAAAACATGATTTGATTAGCATTAGTCAATTGTGTGATAAGAGATATTTTGTTACTTTTGAGCTTAATAGGTGTGTGATTAAGGATATTAGTAACAATAAGACATTATTTGTTGGTAATAGATGTGGTAATATTTATACAATTGATATTGATGTTAATGATCATGTAGAAAATTATTTCATTTTTAATCATGATGCTTGGTTATGGCATAGAAGATTAGGTCATGCTAGCATGGACACAATTTCAAAAATTTCTAAAAATGATTTAGTTGATAGTCTTCCAAAAATAAAATTTGAAAAGGATAAGATTTGTAATGCTTGTAAATTTGGAAAACAAGTGAGATTTCTTTAAAAAAAAAATTTATTTCAATAAATAAACCTCTACAATTACTTTATTTGGATTTATTTGGATCATTAAGAACTCGAAGCCTTGGTGGAAAGTTTTATGTTTTTGTTATTGTAGATGATTATTCAAGATTCACTTCGGTGTTATTCTTGAAAACTAAAAATGAGGCCATACAAGCTTTTTCAAAATTTGCAAAAAAAGTCCAAAATCAAAAAGGGTATTCTATTGTGTCCATTAGGAGTGATCATGGTGGTGAAGTAGACAATGTTGCATTTGAAAATCTTTGTGATGAAAATGGTTTTGAGCATAATTTTTCCTCACCTAGAACTGTCATAACAAAATGGAGTGTAGTGAGAGGAAAAATAGGACTATCCAAGAAGATGGCTAGGGACCATGTTACTTGAAAATAATTTGCCAAAATATTTTTGGGCCGAAGCCGTTAATACCGCATGCTTTATAATCAATAGAGTCCATATTAGAGCTTTAATAAAGAAAACTCCCTATGAACTTTGGAAAGGAAGAAAACCAACATTGGATTTTTTAAAGTTTTTGGATGTAAATGTTTTATTTTAAACACCAAGGATAACCTTGGAAAATTTGATGCAAAAGCCGATGTTGAAATTTTTGTTGGCTATTCCAACCATAGTAAAGCATATAGAGTTTTTAACAAAAAGACTTTTACTATTGAAGAATCTATGCATGTTGAATTTGATGAAACTAACGTGATTTCTTCAAAGAATTTAGATGATGGTATTGTTGAGGTTGAAAGGCAAACCAAGGAATCAAGGCTTGATGAAAGAGCCTAGATGAATTACAACTTCAACAAGAAAAGCTTGAGGAAGTAAATGATTCTTCCCAAGAATTACAAAAGGAATTGAGGTACGCAATAGCTCACTCTAAAGATCTCATCATTGGCGAACCATCACAAGGTATGAGAGCTAGATTTTTTTTTAGGAACTTTTGTAATCATTTTACATTTGTCTCTCAATTTAAACCAAAATCTTTTAAAGAAGCCAAAAATTATGAAAGTTCGATTTTGGCTATGCAAGAAGAATTAAACCAATTTGAGAGAAATCAAGTTTGGGAATTAGTCCCTAGACTTAAATTTGACTAAACCCATTAGTCAAGATAGATTTTGCATAATTAGAAGAGAATTAGGCATGTTGGATATGTCTTAATTTTGCTTTAATAAGATAATCTTTGAATGGTAGCATATGTTAAGGGGGGGAATATATTTAGGGGGAGTAGTTAATTTGATTACATTTTTTGATGATAACAAAAGGGGGAGAAATTGTTGGATTGCTTATATTCATAACAAGTGCCATTTTTTTGTTTATTCCTGATTTTATTTTCATTCTTTCTTTTAGATATTATTTGAAAGCAATCAATGATTTGTCATCATCAAAAAGGGGGAGATTGTTAGCCCTAAGGCTACATGATAATTTTGATGATAACAATACACATTGATTCATTGTGATTTACTAATATGTTTATTTATGTGCAAGAGTAATATCATTGAAATAATTGTAAAATCAAGAAGAGGATTATTAAAATGAAGTGTTGAAGCTAAGGAGAAGACTACATGTTAAAGGCACAAAAGTTTAAGAACAAGGATTGACTCAAGGAATGTGACACATGAGCAATGTTCAATCAATTGGTCATATATATCTCTACAAATATCCAAATGACGTGATTCTTGAGCCTTTGGAAAGCTTACTCAATTTATAAAATTTCATATGTTTTAATGAAATTCAAATTTCAAGTGCAAGGTTGTCCAAATCATCATGCAATTTGAAAGACAAATGGAAGCAGCTGACATGAGCACCGAATACTCCTTTGGACATATCTTGAGCTAGAAAAATCAAAATGACTTGATTATTGTGGCATTAGAAAGATGACTTAATGGGGCACATTTCATATGTTTTGAAGAAATTAAAATTTCAAATGGAAGACTGACATAATTGACATGCAATTCGGTGGATTGACACAGAGAAGAAAAATCAACTCACATAAGCACTGAATGGTGTTTTGGCCATATCTTAAGATAGAGATATCCAATTGCTTTGATTATTAATGTTTTGGAAAGCTTATTTAAATATGAAGATCTTTTATGTTTTGAAGAAATTCAAATTTCAAATGGAAGGCTGACAGAATTATCATTCAAATCAGTGGACAGACACATGGAAGAAAAATCAAGTCACTTGAGCACCAAATGGTTTTTTGGCCATATCTTGAGCTACAGATATCCAAATGACTTGGTTCTTGATGCTTTGGAAAGCTTATTCAAATGTGCAGATCTTTTATGTTTTACAGATTTTCAAATGTTAAACGGAACATTGACAAAAATGGCAGAAAAGATTACGGTTTTTATGGTGGGCAGAAAATTTGGAGTTGGTGTCTTCACTTGTTCAAGTTCATCTCATTTGCCTATAAAAGGAGCCCTTCTCCCATGCATTCAGTAAGACAAGAAGGGCAAGAGAAGCATTTTATCAAGCAAAAAGCAAGAGAAATATCAAGTCTAGAGAGCTTTTATATTATTTATCTACTCTTTGAAGAGAGTTATACTTTTGTTGTAAAAATTATCTTTGTTATTGTATTGTGGTGAGAGTGAGATATTATTGTAAAGGATATTAGTTATCCTTGAGAGAACTCTTGTTGTGTGTTATCAAGAGTTGAAGGAAGTTTCCTTGGTGAGGTTGTTCAACAAGAAGAACTCTTGGTGTGGTGTTATCAAGGGTTGAAGGAAGTTGCCTTGGTGAGGTTGTTCATCAAGAAGAACTCTTGGTGTGGTGTTATCAAGGTTGAAGGAAGTTGCCTTGGTGAGGTTGTTCATCAAGAAGAACTCTTGGTGTGGTGTTATCAAGAGTTGGAAGAAAAAGTCTTGTTGAGGTTGTTCATCAAGCAAGTTGTAAAGATTTCTACAACTTAGTGGAAAGCTTAGCTCGTGGAGCTAGGAGCCCGTGGACGTAGGGAAGGTTTGCCGAACCACGTACATCGAGTTTGCACTCTCTCTATCCCTATACTCTTTACATTTACTTGCACTTGTGATTGTTCATTATTATTATTCTCTTGATTACATATTTGATAACTTCTATTTTCATCTTTTTCACCTTTATTCTCAAAGAAAGAGTGAACTAATTTTGATCTTTCAAAAAAAGTTTTCTAAATCCGTTTTGATAAATAAAAACCCAATTCACCCCCCCTCTTGGGTTGCCATACCTGGGTCAACACCCGGCAATGGCGCCAAAAACTTGATGCATTCGAAACTAGCAAGTATACTAGTCGCACAAGTAATAAAGTGATAAGTAGATATCGTTCCCATGAGGATTGATTCTAAATGAATTTGTTATTCAAAAGCAACAACAAAATAAATGGGGGGGTTTTGTTGATGGATTAACTAAATGAAATATTAATGTAAATGCACAATAACACAACACAAAGTAAAATAGAGTGAAAAATCAACTAGAGACACTTGGTTAAGGATTCATTCTCTGCCACAAGATATAAATTTGTGAATTAACATATAATTGTCATCCAATTACACCATTGAAATTATCAACCGTAGATAACAACAAGCTCTCTTATCCCAATCTTTCCTTGCTTTGTTGTTAAATAAAACAAGCTCTTTATTTAATCTCTATCCATTAAACAACCTAGAACAAGATCTTTGAGTTTAATTCAATGGAAGCATTGTGATAAGAAAGATAGGTTGATCTAAGCAATAATCACACAGGTTCGAATTATTTAACCTAGGTTGTATTCTCCAACTGCAATCTCTGATCACAATTTTGCTACTAATGATTGAAAATTCAAGACAATTACGGATCAAGATTTCTAATCTAGCAATAGATAACAAACAAATTATATTCAGTTGGCCACCCCAAATGCAATCAGTAAGCAATCATAAGCATTAGATATGGGAAAATGCAAGCAACTTCAATTAGGGAATGGGATAACAACTTCTTACACAATCAACTCACAAAAACCATATTAAGGGCTTTGAAATCACCCTCAACCAATTCAGATTCACTTACACATGTTTAAAAACGTGGTAAATACAGTACAATATACAAAGTTTCCAGAAAATGAAAGGGAAGGAAGAAAACTTAGCAAATTTGATGAAAATCTCTTAGGCTTGTAGTTCTTCCTCTTTCCAAGCTTTCTTTCTCCTTCAAAAACTCTAGGAGATGAGAGAATTCCAGAGTTGCAGCCTCCACCATGTTCTCCTCTCTTCAAGTTATTAAAATAAAACCCTAAAATGTGTTTATATATTCTGCTATAGCACCCCCGTATTTAATAACATGCTACAGTGATATGTGGAATTACAAATATACACTTCTCATACCATTTTTATCATAACTTTCGGTACACTACATAAATTCGTGAACCGTAAATTTCTCCAGAAAATAGACTTCGAGAGCTTTTCAATGCTATATAGCATGTTATCCGGTTAATTGTATATCGATACAATCAACTTCGAGAAATTGGTTGATTAACAGAGGTGAAAATGAAGGGTTTTACTTCAATTTTGTGCAAGTTCCTCCAAAACTCCTACAAACATAAAAAACCACACAAAAACATAAAAATACCAAGGAATATAGCAAAGAAACATAGATGAATTGATATGAAAGTAATACATAAATAGATACCTATCAATAGACCCAATCAATTCATCAACTCGCAAATTATTTGACATTATTGCTTTCTTCGATAGTTGTAACCTTAGGCTGAAATTTTTCTGGTAAAGATCTAAGTATCTTGCCAACAATTTTAGCCTCAGTATATTCCTCACCAAGCATATAAGCAGAGTTTGTAATTTCACAAAGTCTAGTATGAAATTCAATAACGGTTTCTTCTTCATGCATAGCTAAGTTTTCAAATTTAGAAGTCAAAGTAAGCAACTTAGATTCTTTAACCCTTTGAGTACCTTCATTCTTTACCTCAAGGATATCCCAAGTTTCTTTTGCCATAGTGCACTTTGAAATTAATCCGAACTGTTGAAGGTTGACAGCATTAAAAATAACATTGATACCTTTGGAATTCCATCCAGCTAATCGGTATTCAGCTTCACTCCACTCATTCTATGGTTTGTCAATCTACTGCCCAGCGTCATTGGCTTTTGTTGGGGGTGTTTAGCCATGAACAATGCTCGTCCACACTCTTTCATCAATTGATTTGATGAAAGCCCTCATCTTGACTTTCCAATAAGCATAGTTTGCATCTTCAAGTAACTGTGGTTGAGTGACCGATCCTCCTACCTGAAATCCTTCCATATCTGCCAAAAAAAAATCTGATCTACACTAGTATGTCAGTGTACCTGCTCTGATACCAATTGTTAGGTTTTGCAGCGTATGGAAGTTATGAATAATATAATAGAAAATTGTAATGTAAATCGAAACAGGAATTTTACGTGGTTAGGTTATAACCAACCTACATCCACGGGCAACAAGAGTTGCAATCCACTATGTTGTATGTGTTTACACTCGACTTAGGACTCTTTACAGTGGTAGACACCCGCTCACTCACTAACCTAATCTATGTAAACCTGATCAACCTCGATCACAATTATAGTCCTTGACACAGTCTTCTGACGTTGCTCTTTCTGTCACGATTATCTTAACAACACACTGTTAAGGATAACATAACACCCGTAATTGCTATAGACTAGTAACTGGTATAGACACACGTGATTACTCAACTCCCTCAAGCTCACACAACCTATAACAATTAACCAAAGCCTAAAGCTTTATACAAGACATAAGAAACAAATAAAAATGCACTCAAACTTACTCTTGATTGCTCTCTCAATTTGAGTTGAATGCCTTAAATGTCTTGAATCTCAACTCACACAACACACCACATAATCAGCATACACCATTATGTAGAAATAACTTTGTATATATAGTGGTATGCCTGGACGAAATCTCCTAGAAATCCTATAAAAATTCTAATCAAAATCATATTAGGATTAGGAGAAATAAAGTAGGAAGATATATAATTAAACTCCTCAAGGAATTAGGATAATTAAATATTCTCCTATTCTAATTAGGATACAAGATACTATATCCTAATCTAAAGAGATAATTAACGCAAATATAAACTTTTTATTTCAACTAAGATATCAAATCCAAATTTATTCCTATTTAACTAAAATTCTCCTGATACAAAATATCTATAGAAAATAAATGAGATTAGGAAAATATCCATATTTAATGTTTTTATCACATGATGACAAAATGCTCATGTGCAATGTACATGCACGTTTAGAACCAACAACGATAAATGTAATTCTTCATTTCCAAACAATGAAACATTCAAAACTTATAAGCAAAGATAAAATACTTTGTTTTGCAAAAGATTTTATTGTTAGCTATCTCGATAGGAATAATTAATCTTAAATCATCAAAGTGTCTGACTTGTTTAGAAACATTAGTATACAATTAGTATAAATGCATCGACTAGGATCCAATGCACTGAGGCTTGAGATTAAGAACCATAGCTTCGCTTTGTTGTTATTAAGTAACATTAGTAAATATATACTTTGAACATAGTAATTGTTGGGTTTGTATTCATAAGATTGTTGTTGTTGTTTTTTTTTTTTTTTAAATCTAACTAGGTCTTTATTAAGCGGAAGTCTAAATAGATTCGAATATATAAATCAAAATGATATGAATGCCTTTTTATTTTAACATGTGAATTGAAATGTTTGAGAACTAATGTTTTTATACATATAACCTAATTTATAGATACTATTTTAAATTGTAATTTTATCTGATATAGTAAAAGTATTTGCATATAAATAGTTATTATAAATTTAATTTATTTAAATACGTAAAATTAGGTAAAAAAGTTATTTTTTAAGAATAATTTTAAAAATATTTAGAGAATCATAATATAAAATTGTAAATAATAATGTTACAAATATAAAATATTAGGTTACACACAAATTGATAATAAATGAATTACATAAGGGCATTTTAGAGAATTGAAAGAGTAATAAATGATTCAAACATTTGTATTCAAATATAAGCAAAACATTTGATCATTTCTCATTCATATTAAATTCTCTGAGAATTAAATTTAAGTCCAAAAATAAAAACACTTTAAAAATGCTTGAGATATTAGAATAAGCCAAATTCAAACTTTAAATGAAAAAAAAATTATCCCCCGGGTCTTTTTGAGTTGCTCAAGAGTAAGAGTTACATTATTGGTTGATGCTCGATATCTTGGAAGATAAATTTTATGAATTGACAAGTGTCGGTGTCAACGTGTGACACATATGCATGTGCCATGCATATGTTGATTTTTGTCCAACTTATGATAAAATTGGAATATCATTTTGTTTTTCATTTTATTGTTTCTAGTAGTATACTTTAGGAAGTATTTGTTTTATAATAAATATCTTCTTAGATTAGGATATTGTTTCTTGTATCTTAATTAAAATAGAAGAATATTTATTTGTGTCCTACTTACTTTAGGAGATTACTTATAACACTTCCTATTATATTTGTCCTTATCTTAATGTCATTTTGATTAAGATTTTTACAGGAATCTAAGAAGATTTTGGTCAGGCATCCAATATATATATAACGTTATGTTTTCATAACGTATGTATGTTGGTTGTGGGAGTTCATGTCACGAAATTCCAAGGATTAAGAGGAGAGCTTCAACGCAAATAGGAATGTCTCTTTGATTTGATTTTATGAGTATTTTATTAATGTATGAGAGGTTGTAATCATACACGAATTGTTGATTAGGTCTGTGTGAGTTAGTAGACACTTGAGAGAACTTGTGAGTTAAGTGTTTATGTAATTCAGCGTCAGACATCATAGTTATGATATACTTAACAGTGTGTTGTTAAGTTATCTGTGACAGAGAGTGAGCAGTGTCACTAGAGTTTAAGATCTTGGCAGGATTTTGTTTTACAAAGATTATGTCAGTGTGTGAGAGTGAGTCAGCATTGTAAACGATCCTAAAGATTTTACAAACAAGAATTTAGTGAATTATAGCTCGATAACTGTCCGTGGATGTAGGTTTTATAACCGAACCACGTAAAATCCTCTTGTGTCAATTCACATTACAGTTTACTATTATAATTCTTATAACTGCATACTTCCTGAACTTACAATTGGTATCAGAGCAGGATCACTAATAGACAAGTGAAGAAAACGATCAGATTGATCTGGAAGAATAGAGTTTATTCGTAATGGAGGATTCGGAACACAACCACCCATTCTTGATGATGGTAATTATCCATATTGGAAGGTAAGAATGATGATGTATATGAAATCTCTTGATAACAAGGCATGGACCAGTGTGCTTAAAGGATGGACACCGCCAACAAAGTTAAATGTTTTTGGTGATACTGAACCCAATTCTGAGGAGGAATGGACTGATGAAGAATACAGACGATCAAGCTGGAACTCAAAGGCTCTCAATGCAATTTTTGCTGCAGTGGACTTAAACAATTTCAGATAGATTTCTAGGTGCAAAGTGTTTAAGATCTTGGCGGGATTTTGTTTTACAAAGATTAGGTCAGTGTGTGAGAGTGAGTCAATACTGTAAACGATCCTAAAGATTTTACAAACAAGAACTTAGTGAATTGCAACTCTATAGCTATCTGTGGATATAGGTTTTATAACCAAACCACGTAAAATCCTCCTGTATCAATTTACATTACAATTTACTATTATAATTCTTATAACTGCATACTTTCAGAACTTACAATTGGTATCAGAGCAGGATCACTGATGGACAAGTGAAGAAAACGATCAGATTGATCTAGAAGAATGGAGTTTATTCGTAATGGAGGATCCGGAACACAACCACCCATTCTTGATGATGGTAATTATCCATATTGGAAGGTAAGAATGATGATGTATATAAAATCTCTTGATGATAGGGCATGGACCAGTGTGCTTAAAGGATGGACACCGCCAACAAAGTTGAATGCTTTTGGTGATGCAGAACCTAAATCTGAGAAGGAATAGATTGATGAAGAATATAGACGTTCAAGCTGGAACTCAAAAGCTCTCAATGCAAGTTTTGCTGTAGTGGACTTAAACAAATTCAGACATATTTATAGTTGCAAAGTGGCCAAGGAAGCTTGAGACATACTCGAGGTAAAACATGAAGGTACCACATCTGTTAAAAGATCTAAATTCATGAGACTAAATTCTCAATTTGAAAATTTGATGATGCATGAAGATGAGTCAATTTCTGAGTTTACTCTTAAGATATGTCATATCACAAATTCGGCATACATGCTTGGCAAAACTTTCACTGATACAAAAATTGTTAGCAAAATAATTAGGTCTGTTCCAGATAAATTTCAACCTAAAATTTCAGCCATTGAGGAAGTAAAAAACACTGATGAGAATAGGTTGATGAACTAATTGGCATTCTCTAAAACTTTGAAATTAATCAAAGTACTAGGAAGCAAAAAGGAAAAAGCATTACATTCAATGTTAAAACTGAAAAATCTGATGATGAAAGTAATGATAAGCTTGATGAAACTGATTCTAAACAGACTGCTTTTCTAACAAAGAATTATATCAAGTTCATGAAAAAGAATTTCAGAAAAAAATCAAGAAAAGTCATCTAACTCAAATGAAGACAAGTTTAGGAAGTCCAACAAGGAGAATGACAAGAAGAAATTGAAGCAACTTGACAAGAAAGGACAGATTCATTGCTATGAATGTTCTAGTTATAGGCATAGTCAATCAAATGTGCTAATCTCAAGAAGAAGAACAAAGGCTTGATAGCTACCTGGAGTGATGAATCAGAATCTGATTCGGATGATCAAGAATGCATGAATAATTTTGTTGCATTCACAGCATTAGTAGCTGATAAAGGGAAAGCTGTTATGACTGACATAACAGAACACTGCAGAATCAATGATGATCATTTAGATGAAGAAGAAGGTCCAAAAATACTATGAAGAGTTGCAAGAGACTTATAATGCACTCTATGGTGAATGGCTGAATCAGAAGGAAGAAATCAAAACCTTGAAGAGGGAGATTGAAGTGCTGAAATGTGAAAAATCCTATACTGAAAACCGTATCACAGAACTGGAGTTTGCTTTGATAGACAAAACAACACATGTTGAGAAAATCACAACAGAGTTGATTGAGAGCAAAAGATGTGTTGATCAACTTAGAATCGGGTCAGCTAAACTTGATCAGGCCTTGAGTATTGGGAGAGACAACTTCAACAAACATGGATTGGGATACACGGAAGGTAATGTTGCATCTTCATCAAAAACAGTGTTTGTAAAAGCGTTAACATTAGGTAAAAATTCTAAACTTAACTTAATATGATCTAGTCCTAGTTCAAAAAGCAATGAAACATTTGTTTCTCCTTTGAGTTCTTTCAAATCCAGTCCTGAAAAGGTAAGGAAATTCATTCCAACTTGTTATTTTTGTGGTGAAAAGAGACACATTAGGCCTAGATGCTTTAAATTGTTGAATCTTTTACATAAAAGATCAAAACAATTCAAACTGTTACTAAAATCACAACAGCAGTGGGTTATGAAAGACAAGATAGTATGTCACGTTGCCCTTACTACTCTTCAACATTCTTCTAATGATTTGTGGTACTTTGATAGTGGTTGTTCCAGATATATGACTGAAAATAAACAGTTTTTAAAAAATTTTAAAGCATGCAGGGAAGGAAATGTCACTTATAGAGATAAAGCAAATAGCAAGATCATTAGCAAAGGCACTTTGAATGTCAAAGGCCTACCCAAATTTCAAAATGTCTTGCTGGTTGAAGGTTTGAAAGCTAATCTAATTAGTATTAGTCAGATATGTGATGACAAGTATATTGTTAATTTCACACAAAACAATGTATGGTCTTAGATAATTTTGGTAAATGCATTTTAAAAGGAAATAGATCTTTAGATAATTGCTATTTGGTAAAAATTGCATTCAAAGCTAAGATTTCAGATTTGGAATTGTGGCATAAAAAATTAGGTCACCTAAATTACAAAGACTTCGTTAGACTGACTAAGTTAGCTGCTGTAAAAGGAGTTCCTAAATTTGACGACAATATAAATGAAATTTACGGACCATGTCAAATGGGAAAACAAATTAGAAGTTCACACAAATCCAATCCACATCTTAGCACATCAAAGATACTTGATTTACTTCACATGGATCTTATGGGTCCTATGCAAATCGAAAGCATTACAAGTAAGAGGTACATATTTCTTTGTGTGGATGATTTTTGTAGATATACTTGGGTTGATTTTATTAAAGAAAAATATGACACCTTTGAAGCTTTCAGGTATCTTTGTGTTAAGCTTGAAAATGAGCAAAACAGAAACATTGGCAGGATAGTGAGAATAAGAAGTGATCATGGCAAGGAGTTTGAAAATGTTAGCTATGCTTATTTTTGCAAATATCATGTTATTGATCATGAATTTTCAGCTCCCAAAACCCCTGAACAAAATGGCATTGTGGAAAAGAAGAATAGAACTCTTCAAGAGATGGCTAGAGTGATGCTCAATAGCAAAAAGTTGACCAAAGGCTATAGGCTGAAGCAATAAGCATTGCTTGTTATATTTCAAATAGAGTTTTTCTAAGACCTGGCACTAACCAGACACCTTATGAAATTTTGAAAGGTAGAAAACCTAATTTGAAATATTTTCATGTTTTTGGATACAGGTGTTACATCTTAAATGACAGAGAGTAGTTAAGTAAATTAGATCCAAGGAGAGATGAAGGAGTTTTTGTGGGATATGAACAAAATAGCAAAGCATTTTGAGTTTACAATCTTCAAACTGAGGCAGTCATGCAATCTGCAAACGTAGCATTTGATGATCTGGATGATTATGCAGAAGACTCACAAGAGGAAAGATAACCAGCTTTATAGAAGATACAGAAAAATCATATTCTGACAGCACCAATAATAAAGAAGATTCTATTATGAAAGAGAAAACAGGTGCTGTTACACCCGACTTAACAGTAACAACTGAAAACTCAGACTCGAATATAAATTCAATCAGGAATGAAGATGAAACGAAAGATCCACCCACTTGGATTCAGAAGGCACATCCAACAAGTTCTATCATTGGGACACCAGATGACATGATGAAAACTAGGAGCAAGGTAAGGAATTAGGTAAGGTTTGCATGTTATGTTTTGTTAGTTGAACTTAAAAATGTGAAAGAAGCTTTAAAAGAAGATGTTTGGATTTAAGCAATACAGGATGAATTTAATCAGTTTAAAAGAAATGAATCATGTGAATTAGTTCCTAGGCCAGAAAATGCAAATGTCATTGGAACTAAATGGATATTCAAAAATAAAACAGATGAAAGAGGTCAAGTAGTAAGAAATAAAGTTAGGCTAGTAGCACAAGGTTACACACAAGTAGAAGGCATAGACTTTGATGAAACCTTTGCACCAATAGCTAGACTGGAGTCAATCAGATTAATACTTGCAATAGCTTATTTTCTTGATTTTAAATTGTACTAAATGGATGTTAAAACAACATTTTTAAATGGCCATCTCAACGAAGAAGTCTTTGTTGAACAGCCTAAGGGTTTTGAAGATCCTAAACATCCTGATTTTGTGTACAGATTCCATAAAGCTTTGTATGGACTAAAACAAGCTCTTAGAGCTTGGTATGAAAGGTTGACAAATTTTTTGATCAACAGGGGCTATAGAAGAAGCAGCAATGATAAAATTTTGTTTATCAAACATGCATCTAACTATTTTATTGTTGCTCAAATATATGTTGATGGCATTGTCTTTGGATCAACTAACAAAAGCAAAACTAATGAGTTTGTTAAGTTGATGTAGGAAGAGTTTGAGATGAGCATAGGAGGAGAATTAAATTTCTTTCTCGAATTGCAAGTTAAGCAAATGAATGATAGGAAATTCATATCTCAATCATGCTAAAAATCTTGTAAAGAAATTTGGGCTTGAGAATTCAAAACCAATGAAAACTCCTATCAGTATTAATCTTAAACTTTCAAAAGATAAAGTAGGAAAAGAGGTTGATGCAAGTTTGAATAGAAGTATCATTGGCAGTTCACTATATCTCACAGCAAGTAGACCACACTTGTACTTTAATGTAGGACTTTGTGAAAGATTTCAAACTAATCCCAAAGAATTACATCCGGTAGTAGCCAAGAGAATTATCAGGTATGTACATGGAACTCATGATTATGGTATATGGTTATCTAAAGATACAATTGATTATCTTGCAGGGTTTAGTGATGCTGATTGGGCAGGAAATGCATATGACAAAAAAAAAAAACATATCAGGAGGATGTTTTTATCTTGGTACTAACTTGGTTTCTTGGTACAGTAAAAAGCAGAATTCTATTTCTTTGTCTACTATTAAAGCTGAATACATAGCAGCAGAAAGTTGTTGCACACAACTACTGTGGATAAAGCAAATGTTGAGTGATTATGGTATTGAATAGAAACTTATAACTGTGTTTTGTGATAATACTAGTGCTATAAATATTTTCAAAAATCCTGTTCAACATTCTAGAACAAAACACATTGACATAAGATACCATTTTACAAGGGAACTTGTAGAGTCTAAGGTGATACACATTGAACACATCTCCACTGATAAACAATTGGCTGACTGGTTCACTAAGGCATTAGATACAACAAGATTGAGAATTTAAGAAAGGCCTTAGGCATCTATCAGTTATCTGAATAAACACTGCTTACTGTTATATTAATTGTATTTGAAATATCATAAGTTTTCTTCTAATTTAGCATGTGTGAGCTGTAATATAAAAATAGTGTGAATGATAAGATACTGGTTTAAAATGGAAAATGCAGAGAGAGCTACTAATATATGATGTGTGAAAGCCGTTATTAAGAGTAACCTCAAGGTATCTAAGAAATATGTTGAGGTCACGCACTCAATGAAAAGGGCTACCTCTATATTGTGTGAAAGCTACTGTATTTAAAAATTCAATAGGATTAAAATATGTCAAAATAATATTTTTGACATCTCAGTCAATTGAAATGATAAATGAAAAATAGCTTTCATGTTAAAGTAATTAAACAACTCTGAAATATGCTGTCTTAGAATGATTCAAATGATGTTAAGATATTGTTGTTATGTTAAATATGTTATGTTTTTTGTATCATACGATGCTCTTTGTGCCAATCTGAAAATTGATTTATCTTGTGTGTCTATGTGTCAAAATGCCATGTCAGCCGTATTGAATTGAGGGGGAGAAGGTTCGGTGGCGGGAATCCTAACTCTACTAGAATTCCTTATTCTAATGGAAATCAAATTTTGAATTCTTATTCATTAATGACAGTTATTACGTGGTTTTGGAAAGGGAATTAAAATTAAATTTTTTGTTGAAAACTAAATTTTTTAATTTCAGCCTAGTATACACAGTTAGAGTATTTCCTGTTCATATTATACTCCAACATCAGTTTTGACAGTTTCTCTCTCATCTTGCTGTTTCTCTCTGTTCTAAAAAACTCTTACAGAACTTGAAACCCTAACAATGGCAAACACCTCTAATTCTTTAAAGACCAACATTTCTTCGTCGTCCTAAAACTCTTCTGGTTACAACAGTAGCGACAATGTACAGTCATCTCTTTCATAACAGCCTCATACAGAGATCCTAATTGATCCTGCTATGAGTGAAGATGAGTTGATTCTGATGAAGAAGATAAACAAGGTGAAGCAAAAGGACAAAAAGTTCCTCACAACAGCCGTCAAGCAGAAATTCTTGAAGTACACTTCAAAGAGGAAGTTATAGATGGAAAGACCAGTGAAGCTGACCAACTTCAATAACTATGGGTTGAGTGATCTTCTTGAGTCTATATACTAGACTCATATGGTAAATAATTTCCTACCCCCTATGAAGTCCTTAATTCAAGAATTCTATGCCAACATATCTACTGCCATTGATGATTCGAAAAGCTTTCGTTATCATGGAGTATATTGTAGACGGAAGTTTGTGAAATTCTCACTGAATGTCATAAACACATTCTTTGATATACCAATAGGAAGTTTGCATTCTTTGGATGAGAATTTTGATATAGCTGTAATGATTAAAGAATTGACTGGTAGAGAGGATATAGAATGGAAACCGAGGGATGGAATTGACCAGCAATATCTAAAAAAGAAGTTTAGAGTGATGCATAAGATTGCATAATTTAATTGGCTTCCCTTATCACACCAAAATCAAGTTCGAGAAGACAGAGTAAAATTTTTGTTCTGTTTGGGCACCAATAGACCTATTAATTTTGACTTGCTAGCTTATAGAATGATTGTTCAGATTGGTCCATACAACTCTGACTATCATTTGCTTTTTTTCCTTGCTTGATTCAAGAAATTTTAGCACAGAATGTTATTCCGATAAGTCCTAAGGAACATACTGAAATTTTGTCTAAATCCATCACAAAGGGCTTTTTGCATCAATTGCATGATAAAACTGATTTGCCTGCACCTGAACCAAAGCCTAGGAGAGTCAGTAAAAATCTCATGAAAAATGTTGAAGAATAGTTTGCTTTGATAAATTCTACCTTGACTGAAATTGTGTAGGATTTGAAGGATATCAAGGCTAAACAATCTATTTTGGAGGCCACGCTTGCAGGACAATCTGCTAATATAGAAGAACCATAACCTATGGAAACTGACAATGCGGTTCCTAAGAAGTCTACAGAGCACATACCAGAACCTGATGCCCCACTGCCTGAAGAAGCTGAGCCACTACCTGCAGAATATCCATCTGAACAAATTGCTATTGAGACAGACATAACAGCAGAGAAGAAGTAAAAGAAAAAGAAATTAAAAACAACTCCAAAGGGATTGAAAGCAAAGAAGAAGATCAACTTGGTGAAGAAACAATCTGACAAGCGGAAGAGGAAAATTGACTTAACAACTCCAGAACTGAGGGATGAGTCCTTGTCAGATGAACCATAACAAGCAGAACCTGAGATGAAATTACCTTCATTACTTGCTGAGGAAGAACCTCATGTTTCTTTGGTCCCTAAAGTAGCACATCATCATTCTCCACCAACACAGTCACCACCACATGAAGCCATAACCACACAACCTGAGGAAGAACACACTCAAGAACCCCCTTTTGTCGCTGACACAATTGCACCAGCCACAGCTCCACCATCAATACTTGCAGATGAGTCACTAGTTCCTTCTCAACAACCTATTGTTGAGTTGCATACAACTGAAACCACTGCTGAATGACTTGATAAGGAGATTCGCAAGATTGTGGTTGAAGTTACTGCCACTTCCTCTAAAACAACTAAAGAACAACCTGCTCCTGTGGTTTCTAAGTAGCCTACCCCTATCTCTACTGGGAAAAGATTCAAAATGAAGGCTGGCCGGTACAAGAAGCATCCTGGCAATTCCTCTTCCCTGCTGTTCGCAAGTCTCCACGACTTCGTTAAGTGCTTTTGGCACTTGCGCTAAAATCAAGGGGGAGAAGGAGAAGGAGAAGGCCTTTATTTTGATTTTTGTTCTGTTTTGTTTTGAATGTTATTTGATAATTCTGATATTTTGTTAATATCCTCCAGGGCAGTATATAAGGAGTAAGAGGGAGTATTGCATGTTTATGTTTTGTATGCATTGGAACTATTTTTGGCTGTGTGTTATTTCTTTACTGTGTTATGTGTTTTTCTCTATCTATTTCATTTGATGTATGTTTTTTGATTTGCTCTGATCATGACAATGGTTGCAATGTTGTTTGACAAGTTTGTCAACTACACTTTGTGTTGTTTTTGCAGGATCAACATAATCAGACATTGTTCTGTTATGTGTTTTATAACTGCATACTATTGTTATTTCTATAAACATGATGTTTATGTTTGATCGATTATAGTATTGTTATGACTGGTTTATCATTGTGTGATTTTTATTTGATCAGAAACAATTTGGTGTTTTTATCACAAGTTGCCAAAAAAGGGGAGATTGTTGGTGTCAACATGTGTCACATATGCATGTGCCATGCACATGTTGATTTTTGTCCAACTTGTGATAAAACTAGAATATTATTTTGTTTCTTGTTTTACTATTTCTAGTAGTATACTTTAGGAAGTATTTGTTTTGTAATAAATATCTTCTTAGATTAGGACATTATTTCTTTTATGCTAATTAAAATAGGAGAATATTTATTTGTGTCTTATTTACTTTAGGAGATTACTTATAACACTTCCTATTATATTTCTCCTTATCCTAATGTGATTTTGATTAAGATATTTACAGGAATCTAAGAAGATTTCAATCAGGCATCCAATAAATACATAACGTGATGTTGTCATAATGTATGTATGTTGGTTGTGAGAGTTCATGTCACGGCATTCCAAGGATTAAGAGGAGAGCTTCGACGCAAATAGGAATGTCTCTTTGATTTGATTTTATGAGTGTTTTATTTATGTATGAGAGGTTGTAATTGTACATGAATTGTTGATTAGGTCTGTGTGAGTTAGTAGACACTTGAGAGAACTTGCGAGTTAAGTGCTTTTGTAATTTAGTGTCAGACATCATAGTTATGATATACTTAATAGTGTGTTGTTAAGTTATCTGTGACAGAAAGTGAGTAGTGTCACTAGAGTTTAAGATCTTGGCGGGATTTTGTTTTACAAAGATTAGGTCAGTGTGTGAGAGTGAGTCAGCACTGTAAAGATCCTAAAGATTGTACAATCAAGAACTTAGTGAATTGCAGCTCTATAGCTATCCGTGCATATAGGTTTTATAACCGAACCACGTAAAATCTTCCTGTGTCAATTTACATTACAGTTTACTGTTATAATTCTTATAACTGCATACTTCCATAACTTACAACAAGAAAACCTTTTATTATATTGACATGGATATTATCAAAAACCACTCCGTTATGAGGCGGAAAGCCTTATATGCGAATATAATAGTGCGGTCTCTGAAGTTTGCAATTTAGTGTCGTTTAGGTCCGGCTAACAAATTCTGTTTGTTTTTAAATTAATAGACTGGGGCATTTTTGTAAAATAACAAGTACACATGTGTAGAATGGCCAACGATAATTGAAACAAGGAAAATTATTATAAAATTTATCCCAAATGACAACCTCTCGTTTGCCCTAAATGTAAACATAAAAAAAGATCTAATCTAGGAAACCCTAAGCCGCCCCTCTTCACAATTCTTTGCCTTTTTATTAATATTTTCCTTCTTCTCATATGTTGAAACATTCATCCTCCTTCTTAGATGCATAAACTTCTTCTCTTCTTTCTATCTTGCAATGGCAGTAGTTAAATGGCTGGTGGTGGTTCGATGTGATGCTAGCAAAATTGGGCTTTAGTGACAAAGGTGGTGGTTAAAGAGAGTAGTAGATCATTCAATGTTGGCTTGCAAGCATCAAAATGATGAGATTATCAATATTTCTTCATCTCTCATAGAAAGTAAGCTTGATATAATATCTCGATGAGAACTCACTTTCCTTTCTTCAAATTCGCTTAACCTCTTATCAAATAGCTGGGTGAACAAATTTCTTATCTTGGCACAGGTTATTGATGATTTTCGATACATGGTCCCTAGAAAAATTAAAGGAGTGCACCATATTCCTTTGAGGGCAATTGTATAATTCTCCAATAATTCATCTTGTCCCTTCCGTTATAGTAACCAACAATCAGACAACAAGTGACTTTGAATGCAATTTTCTTCATCAATGGCACTACCTTTACTGAGTCCCAACCATTGAGTTCCTACGATAATTACATTTAGAAAAAAGTTAGCATTAGTTTACCTACTCATCTAGTAAATATCTCAAGAAACAAAACAATATTAAACTATCAATAACTTAATTTAATTGTATTTAAGTTTAGTTTGGAATGAATTCTATGGTGGTGGCTAATTGGCTATGATGCTTATTTAATCAGTAGTAAATGTTGAATGGTTGCTATTCAAGGAAGAATGGCTTGTTCTTATATGGGTTTTGATATTTTTTTTCTTTTTCCTGCAAATTCTATATATTGTTTTTGAAATTAGTTTTGATGCTCTTTGGAGTATTATGCTGGTTTGTGGATTTTTTAATAAGAGAATGGAGCAAGCTAGTTTGCAGAGTTTTTTAAGAAGAAATGTATTGGGAAATTTATAGATTTGGCCCCCCAAATTTTAGAATAGCCTTAATCCCTAAAATTTTCATACCAATAGCCCAATGACATTGAAATGACGACACTACTCTCATTCATATAACCATTCAATCTGTAAAATTTAAAATCATCGTCATTAACCCCTTCCTTCCCTCAACAGTTACAAGACAACCCTTCATCTTCTTCATCTTGCCTTCTTCACTGCTAGTTTTGATTTCTTAGAGATAGTTAGAGGACAAGAAAGGAAGAGGATTAGGCTTGGTTCATTTGAGAATAGTAGAGGAAGAGTCAACCGCCACATTTAGAGAGAGAAAGCTTCACAAGCACAAAACCTAGCCACGGTATGTTGAAATTTCCTATCCTTTTAGGGTTTATAGTAGATGTTTTATGTTTTTTTTTTTAATTGATTTTGGTTGATTATGATGACAATATTGGATTTTTTTTGAGGGAGAAAGTGATTTTAGTTATAAATGATGATTTAGGGATTATAAGGAATCAGGAAAGCTTCAAAACCTTTTTTTTTTTTTTTTTACTTTTATAGTTAATAGTTATTATATAATGCAATATATGTTGAAATGAATATGGATAAATATGGGTATTGATTAGGTTGAAGAAGACAATGATTCGACGGTTCGACGTTGTGTCTATCAAATCGTCAAATAATCATTGAACTATGTCGAATCACATGTAGAATTGTCAAATGTCTATATTATGATACATGTCTTAGCATCAAATTTTGGAATATGTGGTCGAATTGTGAAATTTGTAAAAATTATTATTTCTCATCGTCGACCTGTCAAATGAAGTATTGAATTGTCGAATTTATTGTTGAACTGTTGAACCTAGGCTAGAAATTAGGTAGCTTGTCCAAAAGTCATCAAACCTTTGGTCACCATCATTAAACTACATCCAACCTTCATCAAACCTTATTTCTACATCGTTGAATTGTGTCAAAAGTGTTAGCCCTAAGGCTACATGATAATTTTGATGATAACAATACACATTGATTAATTGAGATTTACTAACATGTTTATTTATGTGCAAGAGTAAGATCATTGAAATAATTTTAAAATCAAGAAGAGGCTTATTAAAATGAAGTGTTGAAGCTAAGGAGAAGACTACATGTTAAAGGCACCAAAGTTTAAGAACAAGGATTGACTCAAGGAATGTGACACATGAGTAATGTTCAATCAATTGGTCATATATATCTCTACAAATATCCAAATGATGTGATTCTTGAGCCTTTGGAAAGCTTACTCAATTTATAACATTTCATATGTTTTAATGAAATTCAAATTTCAAGTGCAAGGTTGTCCAAATCATCATGCAAGTTGAAAGACAAATGGAAGCAGCTGACATGAGCACCGAATACTCTTTTGGACATATCTTGAGCTAGAAAAATCAAAATGACTTGATTCTTATGGCATTAGAAAGACGACTTAATGGGGCACATTTCATATTTTTTGAAGAAATTCAAATTTCAAATAGAAGGCTGACATAATTGACATGCAATTCGGTGGACTGACACAGAGAAGAAAAATCAACTCACATGAGCACCGAATGGTGTTTTGGCCATATATTAAGATAGAGATATCCAATTCTTTGAATCTTAATGTTTTGGAAAGCTTATTCAAATATGAAGATCTTTTATGTTTTGAAGAAATTCAAATTTCAAACGGAAGACTGACAGAATTATCATTCAAGTCGGTGGACTGACACATGGAGGAAAAATCAAGTCACATGAGCACCGAATGGTGTTTTGGCCATATCTTGAGCTACAGATATCCAAATGACTTGATTCTTGATGCGTTGGAAAGATTATTCAAATGTACAAATCTTTTATGTTTTGCAGATTTTCAAATTTCAAACAGAACATTGACAAAAATGACAGACAAGATTACAGTTTTTATGGTGGACAAAAAATTTGGAGTTGGTGTCTTCACTTGACTAAGTTCATCCCATTTGCCTATAAAAGGAGCCCTTCTCCCATGCATTCAACAAGTGCAAGAGAAGCATTTTATCAAGCAAAAAGCAAGAGAAATATCAAGTCTAGAGAGCTTTTATAATATTTATCTACTCTTTGAAGAGAGTTATACTTTTGTTGTAAAAATTATCTTTGTTCTTGTAATGTGGTGAGAGTGAGATATTATTGTAAAGGATAATAGTTATCCTTGAGAGAACTCTTGTTGTGTGGTATCAAGAGTTGAGGAAAGTTGCCTTGGTGAGGTTGTTCATCAAGAAGAACTCTTGGTGTGGTGTTTTCAAGAGTTGTAGGAAGTTGCCTTGGTGAGGTTGTTCATCAAGAAGAACTCTTGGTGTGGTGTTATCAAGGTTGAAGGAAGTTGCCTTGGTGAGGTTGTTCATCAAGAAGAACTCTTGGTGTGGTGTTATCAAGAGTTGGAAGAAAAAGTCTTGGTGAGGTTGTTCATCAAGCAAGTTGTAAAGATTTCTACAACTTAGTGGAAAGCCTAGCTTGTGGAGCTAGAGCCCGTGGACGTAGGCAAGGTTTGCCGAACCATGTACATCGAGTTTGCACTCTCTCTATCCCTATCCTCTTTACATTTACTTGCACTTGTGATTGTTCTTTATTGCC
>SNVD02012052.1:0-61387 GCA_013180625.2 Boswellia sacra
ATGCCACAAACCCCTAGACTTGTTGTTGAGATTTTTGATGTGTGGGGTATTGATTTCATGGGTCCTTTTCCTTCATCTTTTGGTAATGTTTACATTATACTTTCTGTGGATTATGTTTCTAAATGGGTAGAAGCAAAAGCTACGAGAACTAATGATTCTAAAGTTGTTGTAGATTTTGTGAAATCTAACATTTTTTCGAGATTTGGAACACCAAGAGCCATGATTAGCGATAGAGGGACACACTTCTGCAACCGATCATTTGAAGCCTTGCTCAAGAAATACAACATCACTCACAAGGTGTCTACTGCATATCATCCACAAACTATTGGTCAAGTTGAAGTTTCAAATCGAGAAGTCAAGTCCATTCTCGAGAAGACAGTGAATCCGAACAGAAAAGATTGGAGCCTACGACTTAATGATGCACTTTGGGCATACCGGACTGCTTACAAGACACCTATTGGTATGTCTCCGTACAGGTTAGTCTATGGTAAGCCATGTCACCTTCCGGTAGAGCTCGAACACAAAGCAGGGTGGGCAGTAAAGATTTGTAACATGGAGATGGATGCTGCTGGTGAACAAAGGAAGCTTCAACTGCAAGAATTGGAAGAACTTAGAAATGATGCCTATGAGAATTCCAGAATTTACAAGGAGAGAACTAAGGCCTTTCATGATAAAATGATCTCCAGGAAGAATTTTGAAGTGGGACAGAAAGTTCTTTTATTTCATTCTCGCCTCAAGTTATTTCCCGGTAAATTACGATCTCGATGGGTTGGACCTTTTGTTATTACTAATGTTTTTCCCCATGGTGCAGTGGAAATCAAGAGCTTAAAAACGGATAAAGTATTCAAGGTGAATGGGCACAGGTTGAAGCCTTACTATAAGAATTCAGTGATGCAGGACATCGATGAGGTACCTCTCTACGAGCCAACTTATCTTGATGGGTGAGGACAGATAACGTCAGGCTGAGAACGTTAAACCAAGCGCTTATTGGGAGGCAACCCAATGTTTTTGAAACATAAATAAAAAGAGACAAAGAAAAGAAGGTAGTAACAATCAATTTTTGTGTTTCGAGGAGATTCCTCCCATGGGCTATTATAATTGATCAGGTTTTATCTCTCTTTGCCATTTGGCTTATTTGCTTTGTTGTTTGTTTTTGACTTTCATTTGCTCTTGTGTTTTTATTTCTTTTATGTGTCTCTATTTCCTTTTCTTTTCTTGTGTTTAATTTGATTATTCCGTGCTTCGAGTTCAGTTGTGCAACAGCTTGAGAAAACATTCAAACGGGAGTTGAAGCCATTGTTCGAAGGTTTGAAACGTGCATATCTGGGAGAAGAACAAACTCAATCGCATTATCGGTAATATCTCTCCTTTTCTTCTCTTTAATGGATGCTGATATCTTTCTATCGAACCTTCGTAAATATTTCCCTTCACTTCCTCAAAATGCGGTGTTTAGAATTTATAAAGTACGGATGACTAGACTTTGGGCGTTGATGCTCCTAAATGTGCCTGCTGATATCCGATGGCTTATCGAAGCCAAGGTGAGATTGTCCGGTGAGCCGGACATTAATCTCGCAAAATACATGCCTGGTCTAGGAAAGAGCTACTACGCCAAGAGGCGAAGAGCGAAAAGGTTACAAGTATGTTATAAATGTGCTAGATGGAATTGTAACCAGACTTGTCGTTCATTAGGTTTTGCGTCCAGGAATAGAGAAGATAAACTTTCATTTATTAAGAATGGTTTGAGTAATGAGTCGCTGGATAATGTTTTGTTAACTCTCGAGTCACATTCTGTGGACTTGTTTAGCGTGAATTGCTTAATCTATGGACACAATTTCGTGATGAATTGCAGTGTTATAGTCTAGGGAATCTGACTAAAAACGACCTGTTTGCCAGTTTATAAGAAAACTGGATGGGAAGCAAATCCCCGACTCATAGAAGGCGTTTCAGCCGTTACTGGACGTAAAACCAGAGGAAGATGTTAGCCACAATCACAACTACTTGTATATTTGAATGTGTGTTGTTGTTGTAGAATTTTTTTTCTTGTTTCGTTTGATCTGATTATCAATGTTGTTTTTGTGTTGTTGTTGTTCGTTGATTTTGTTTGTTTTAATTTCAAGTTTTCTTTTTGACAAACCATATGACTACCCTATGGCATAAGTACACGTGGGAGACAAGTGTGGAGGTTTTGTCAACCTCCACCGAAAGTGTATCTCTATTTTTTATGCTTCACGTGGGAGACAAGTGTGGGGGTTTTGTCAACCCCCGCCGAAAGTGTATCTCCATTTTCCATGCTTCACGTGGGAGACAAGTGTGTAGGTTTTGTCAAACCTCGCCGAAAGCATATCTCATTTTTTCAAATCTTGGGGCGATAAATCTGCATCGAGCAACCCCCACCGAAAGTATGTCCCCATGTGTCAAAATTTGAGAGTTTTATGGGTGTATATATACATTCTGCATATTTTCATATGTCATTCCATAACCTGTCTTGCAATTGAAAAGCATAATATCTAACGTGTCTTACACAAGAAATGGAGAAAACACCAATTCGGCGATTCCGCAATATATGCGTATTTTGCGGATCGCAATTTGGTAAAGATGGAGAGTTTACCACAGCAGCTCTTGATCTTGGTAGGACATTAGCTGCGAGGGGTATTAATTTGATTTATGGAGGGGGTAGTCTTGGGTTAATGGGGTGTGTGTCAACAGCTGCATCCCTAGGAGGGAGCAAAGTTCTCGGCATTATCCCTAAACCATTAGCTGTACGAGATATCGTAGGCAACACAATCGGGGAAGAGTTACAGGTCTCTAGTATGCATGAGCGTATTGCACATATGGTTGTTAAGTCCGATGCATTTATAGCTTTGCCGGGTGGTTATGGTACATTAGAGGAGATATTTCAAATCACCTCTTGGGCACAGCTAAACATCCATCGGAAACCCATTGGTTTGTTAAATGTTAATAATTTTTTTGATGGTTTGTTGTCCTTTCTTGATCAAGCTGTAGAAAAAAATTTCATCTCACCGTCAGCAAGGCAAATGCTGGTTACAGCTTCAACTGCAGGAGAGTTAATTGACAAACTACAAGAATTCGTCTATTCACCTGATCCAACAATGGCTCGGATAAATTGGTTTGGAGAAGGCAACAAAAGGCGTCAACTGGATTTAACCCTCCATCTGTAATCTCTATTTGCTGGTTTGCTTCGTTTTTGTTTGCTTTCTTTTTAGTGTGTTTATTTGAGATTTTTCATGTCGTTTCTTTTGAGCTTTTTCAGGTTATTTCTTTCGTCCCAGGTAATATTTTCTAATCTCGGTTTTTAGAGTGGTGGCTTAAAAAGTTCAAGTTCTCTTGAAACGCATTCTGGATCTCTTCAATCCATAATGGCTGAATAAGGAGGCTAACTTCTAAACTTTGTAGACCCATTCTAACTAACTTGTTTTTGTTTGCTGACTTGTTGAACTTTGTTATTTTATGAGTGAGTTTAGTTTTGCGTAATTTAGAGTTGTTATGTGTTTTTATCTTTATCAGTTTTGATTTAAAAAAAAAAACAATTGTGGAAAAACCTGAGAATGGCAGAATATGGGGTTTCTTTACCTTGAAACGCATTCTCTCGAAATAAATCTGTAGTTTGTTTATTTCATGTTGTTTGAAGTGTTTCTTTCATAATAAAGGTATATAGGCTGGAAACCTTAAGTCTGCGGGCTACTGGTCCTAAGGATTGTTGAAATATACAATCTTGACTCAGGTGTAACAACGCCACGTACCTCTTTTCTTGCATTTTGTGGGTCGATGATAAGATAATGATTGAATTAAGAATAACTCTTGGAAAATGATAAATGATGCATGGATCTTTGTGCTTGAAATTTTAATTGTTTTTCGCTTTGCCTTTTGATTCCTTGCACAAAATTGAGCACTGAGCTATTATCACTGAGTTATTTGTTTACTTAGAGAAAGTTTATGTAATTTAAGTGTTTCTCCAGATTTCAATGAATTCTAGAACTTGTTTGATGGTCACTCGAGGCGAAATCCTAGACTGTGCAACATTAGGGAAATGAAATTTTTTAGGCCATCTTTGGACCGTTTGAGCCTTAAGAGCCAACCTTGACTAAAATTGATCCCTAGTTACCCCTTTGAGCCTCTGTAAACCTTTTTCTTTGTTAACTCACTAAAAGATTTCCTAACCTTAATGAATTTGTTCCAAACAGTTTATCCCTTACCTATGAGCATGTAAATCATTCGCAATTACATTTTGAGCTATGTTCTGGTTTTGGGAAGTTAGAAGAGGTTGGATTATGCCATGAGCAATGCAAGTGAGTTTTATTATGTTTGTAAAAAAAAAAAAGAGAAAAAAAATATGTACTTATCTTCCACGTACTTAAACATTGAGGACAATGTATTGTTTAAGTGTGGGGGAGTGGAATTGCAGTTAAAAAAAAAAAAAGAAAAAAAAAGAGAGTTCTATACCCTTGGGCGTTCTTAAAAAGAATGAAACAACAAAGTGTGGGGGTGTAGTTTCTTTTGCTTTCAAAAAAAAAAAAAAAAAAGAAAAAAAAAAAAAGAGAGTTCTATACCCTTGGGCGTTCTTAAAAAGAATGAAACAACAAAGTGTGGGGGTGTAGTTTCTTTTGCTTTCAACAAAAAAAAAAAAAAAAAAAAAAAGAAAAAAAAAGAGAGTTCGAGTGTTCTGAATAAGTTTGGGAGAGTCATTTGATGAATAAGAATGAATTTTTTATGTCATGGGCTTGAGCTCCACATAATATTGAATGATTTTATGTGTTTGTGGGTGATTTGAGCCTAATTATTATCCTTTATCATACCTTCACCCAAGCCAAACGTTACAAGCTTAATAAAGTCCTACTTGATCCTTGGTGTTGTGCATGTCTACATTAGTGGAGAGTGACTTGAAAAGCAGGCCTATGGAGTTCATTTATACACACATCTTCAATATTAAATATGATTCATTTTTATGCATAAACTCATCCGGGTTACAAGTGATTAGGTGAGAATGGCTCTACACACACACACTTGAGGAATTGAAATGAAGCGAAACTAATCTTTGAGATAAAATTCTTGATCAAGTGCATTATTTTGAAGTTTTCCTTGGGTTATAATTAAGTACAATCTTTGAGGCCTATTTGCAAGTTGAAGCATTGGTGTGTTTTAATTTTTCTTTGATTCTGTTTCGGTTTAGTTTTGTTTCGTATCATTTTAGTTGCTCGAGGACTAGCAAAGTCTAAGTGTGGGGGAATTTGATAGGTGTCTATTTATGTATTACTTTTATATCAATTCGTCCATGTTTCTTTGCTATATTCCTTGGTATTTTTATGTTTTTGTGTGGTTTTGATGTTTGTAGGAGTTTTGGAGCAACTTGCACAAAAATGGAGTAAAACCCTTCATTTTCACCTCTGCTAGTCAGTGATCTTCTCGGATTTAATTGTATTGATATACAATGAACCCGATGACATGTTATATACCGTTGGAAAGCTCTCGAAGTCTATTTTCTGGAGAAATTTACGGTTTATAAATCCATTCAGTGTACCAAAAGTTGTAATCAAAACAGTGTGAGATGTATAGAAATATAATTCCACAAGCACTGTAGCATGTATAATACGGGGCACTGTAGCAAGTCACTGTAGCAGAGTATTTAAACACATTTTAGGGTTTTATTTTCATAACTTGAAGAGGGAAAACGTGGGAGGAGGCTGCATTTCTGGATTTCTCTCATCCCTTGGAGTTCTTGAAGGAGAAAGAAGATTTTGAAAGAGGAGGAACTACAATTCCAAGAAGATTCATCTACAAAGAAGATTTTCAAAGAATTTGCTAAGTTCTTTCTTTCCTTTTCAATTCTGGAATTTCTCTGTATTGTATTTGTTATTCTGATTGAATATGTGTAACTAAATCTGAATTGGTTGAGGGTGATTTCAAAGCCCTTGATATGGATTTTGTGAGTTGATTGTGTAAGAAATTGTTATCCAATTCTCTAATTGAAGTTGCTTGTATTTTCCCATATCTAATGCTTATGATTGCTTACTGATTGTATTTGGAATGGCCAACTGAATATAATCTGTTGTTGTCTATTGCTAGATTAGAAATCTTGATCCGTAATTGTCATGAATTTCCAATCATTAGTAGCAAAATTGTGATCAGAGATTGCAATTGGAAAATACAACCTAGGTTAAATAATCCGAACTTGTGTGATTATTGCTTAGATCAACCTATCTTTCTCATCGTAATGCTTCTATTGAATTAAACTTAGAGAGCTTGTTCTAGGTTGTTTAATGGATAGAGATTAAATAAAGAGCTTGTTTTATTTAACAACAAAGTAAGGAAAGATTGGGATAACAGAGCTTGTTGTTATCTACGGTTGATAACTTCAATGCTGTAATTGGATTACAATTCTATGTTAATTCACAAATTCATATCTTGTGGCAGAGAAAGAACCCTTAACCAAGTGTCACTCATTGAATTTTCAATTCATTTAATATTGTGTTGTGTTATTCTTTATTTGCCTTTGTATTCAGTTTAATTAATCATTCAACAAAACCCCCCATATTTAGTTTATTGTTGCTGAAAAATAACAAATTTAATTAGAATCAATCCTCGTGGGAACGATATCTCACTCATCACTTTATTACTTGTGCGACTAGTATACTTGCTAGTTTCGAACGCATCATAACACGATACGAATACGAAACAATACAAAATCGCTTTAACACGACCCATTGCCAAGTCTAATCCATCATTATGTAATAAATTTCATATCGTTATTTGACACATTAGCAGGATGAGATTTGGGATAATTATTTGACAAGAGTAGTATTACTTTCTTATTTATCACCACAATATTCTTTTAATAATTTATTGTTTAATAATGATTATACTTATTATTGATATAAGATATTACCATACTTATGTTTATATAAAAACAAGGGTAAATATCATCCATGACCCTAAACTAAGGTCTAATATTCTGCATGAAAGCAAAATTAGAGCTTGAAAGATGGAACAAGGAAGAAAGGACTTCGATGTGCCTTATTTTGTCTTTGATAATATCCCCTACACCTCTAAAAATTAAAAATTCAAAAAAAATCATCAAATACTCCTAATTTTCTTTGTTTTATTAATTCTTGAGATTTATTTATAATAAATTTATATTCTGTTTTCAATTTTTTAGATTAATGTTATTGGGGTTTATTATTTTATTTTTAGTTTAATTTCAAATTAAATTAATTACTGTTAAGGCATAATAATGTTTTATTATTTTATTTTGAGATTTAATTTTTTGTTTTCATATTTATTGTTTCTGAGACTTAGAAATTATTATTAATTTTATCTCTTTAATTATTAAAATTTTGGGGTTGTGATGATTTAAAAGCTATTAAGAGATGATAGGTATTTTACTGGTTTACCCTTTTGTCATTAACTTTGTCTGGCAATAGAGTCACTTTTGATAATTAAGCAAACTTCAAGATCACCTTGATGGCGTGCCCTAGTTTAGGGTCACCAATGAGATTCTTAAAATGATAGTTTAAAAGTATAATTTCTGTTAAAAATTATTTCATTCTATCTTATTTGGGATCCAATGGTGGAGCGACTTCAATAGAAGATCCTTCTAACAAGTCAAAATCAAACTCAAATCAATTAAAAGTGAAGGAAAATTACAAAGTAATAAAACAGAGTATTATTTTTCAGTGTTCATACTAAAAAGACAGAATACTACAATCAAGTTATACAACAAAAAATGTCTTTCGTGTCGGCCGAAAAATGACACATATCAATATACATGTCAGTCTTCGCGCGACATAAATGGATCTGTCACATATTCTATACGTGTCACTTGGTCAAACCGACACAAACATATGTCTCGTTCACAAACAGACATGTATTAACAAATATATGCCATATAGTATCGGATTTTACCAAATATGTGTCAGTCAGTAAGTGACACAAATCTTGTGTCGGTCAAAGAACGACATGCTAGTGTCACTCTTTGGCCGACACAAATCTTGTGTCGGTCACAGAACGACATTCTAGTATCGTATTGTACTAAATATGTGTCCGTCAATAAGTGGCACAAATCATGTGTCGGTCAGGGAATGACATGCTAGTGTCATTCGGTGACTGACATAAATCTTGTGTCAATCAGAGAACGACATTCTAGTGTCATTCTTTGACTGATACAAAAGGGCTTCTCTTAATACATATGTGTCGTTTTAAGACCGACATTTACTTATAACATATGTGTCATTTTTAGGCCGACATCTACTTTCATTCACTGAGTGACACATATTTCATTGTTTTCGTGTGACTTTTATCTGTCGGTTTTTGGCCGACATGTACCTTTAAAAATATATAATACATGTCAGTATAGTTCATGCTGACACGTATTATTATTTTTATTTTAAAAAGTATATAATTTGTATATAATATATAATTTGTATATTACAAGAATCTAAATAGCACATAAGGTAAAGATATTTGCATTGAAGCTTCAAAGCAGACAAAAAAATTAGAAACAAGCCAACATAGCAAATATCCACACATGTATCTGAAATATCATTACTTGTACAAGATGTTAACAATTTATTGACGGAGAAAATACATTTACAAAGAAACAAAGAAATCCCTAAGAAACAAGTTTTCAAATCAAATAAGATCCTAATATAACAAAATGACAAGAATAACCTAAAAGCTATGATATATTTTAATAACAACTAATAGGTTCTTTATAAAACTTTGTGACCCAATTGCGAAGGGAGAAAGCCAACAGAGTACGGTCTGTAGGCACCTTCTTTGCACAAAGGGGCAAAGCCTCTTATAGAACCAGGGTTTGAGTTAAGTTGGGCCCTGATAAAACTAAAAATATTTGATATGAAAAGAGTAGCAAACCTACCTTGTAGAGACTTAACACCTCCGTTGTTAGCTTGGTAGCATCATACCATGCACGCCTATTCACCACTTGGGTAATTTCTGTTCGCAGTAGCGGACGAACTAAATGCTTCTTCCCAAGTGCAGTACGCATTAGCATCCTTGCAAACCCAGGAACCACTTCTCTGGACAAGTTGGCATTTAGCAATACCACCCCTTGAATTTCAACCAGAATGATGCATAACAAAATAGATTAACAGAACTGGCAATCTCCTAAAAAAAAAATGAAGCGGTATTTGTATAGAATGTCTTAAATTAGAAAATGCTCATTGCAGCCGCCCATTTATAAATTGTAGAAGCAATTACTAGTGTCTTAACATTGTTATATCACTTGGGACCAACTATACAAAACTAGGTGACTGACTAGCTACACTGTCATATTGAAATAGCTATTTTGAAAAAGATTTCTTCATCCATTCACAAGGGTTGAACTATTTATCTTCTAATGCATACGGACTGGCAATTCTATATCAAAAACAATTTAGCTTGTACGTCTATGTCATATAAATTTAATTTTCTATCTTTGAAAGACCCACTAGTATTTTTTACTTAGCTTTGAGAAGAGAAATGTCAATTTAACAAAAGAATTTCCACTGTAAAATTAACTAAGATCTATAAAACTTGAAATGCGGGCAGACTGATAGCAGGAAATATAATACTTTCCCCACTATTTAAAAAACAAGTGTTATGACAACACTTATTCACCTTTAAATTGCATTTTTCCAGGACCAGCTTCTATTCCAAATGTAACAGTATAAAACTAAATAATAATAATAGTAATAAAACGCAATCAACTCTCCACTGCCTTGCCTCGAGTACTTTGGCACCTCAATGTGTCATCTAGTTTTATAGCATAAAACTTACCTCCCTCACTGAAAAGTTATGTAACATATTGTGTTTACTCCAAAGATATACTTCTAACCTATGAAAATTGATTTTCATTCATAATTCTACCAAAAATAATCACTCACAAGCATGATTCTAGAAAATAAACAGCAAGTCATTTTTGTGACAGTAACTTTTACGTAGATGTTTGCACATATTTAAATTAATCAAGAAAGATAGGGCGCATTACTTCATTCAAGCATATGACAGCGTGTAGTAAGCATAAGAAACCAAAAATACTTACACTGAAAGAATTCATTAATTGGACTCTTTCTGCAGCTTTCAAAGAAAGCAAACCCCTATCGTCATGACCAACAAGCACCACTGAAGAAAACCCCATCTCAGAACAGAGAGATAGAAGCAGCTCAACTTGAAAATATCAAAACTAGAGATTCAAATTTCAGTTACATATAATATCCAAACAATAAAGATTAGCACAATATAAAAGGTATGAGAAACCATGTAGAAAGCAACAATGCTTGCCTCATAAGATCAATATAGCATAAAAGAGAAAGACCAACAAATCCTTATACTACACCAAGCTACACATCTATCCATCAATATCAAAATGAACACTGAAAATAGAACAGATCTCTCAAAGGAGAACCATGCTACAGCAGAGTGCTATACTATCAACATTTTCATTTTCATTTTTATTTCATTTCTTCCCTTTCCTATTCTGGTTTATCTGTAATTTCAAAACACAGTTCTAATAGGATCTCTCAATTTATCCATCTGACATCAGATTCCATCATCAACACTACAGCAATGCACAAAACAACCAAACAACATTCAAATCCAAAAACAAAAATTACCTGACTTTCGAGCTTGTAAGGATTAGGCAATTCTTTTTCTTCCCAATCTTTCCGACGAGGCCTAGAAGTCAATCCCCAACCAGGGCGATTGAAAGCAGCAACTGGGCATCCAATCTGCCGAGCCAGCACCCCCATCACATGCCTCCATGAAAATACTCCTCCACCAAACCCATGCACTAAGACAATAACAACCTGACCTTTTCCCTCTAAATTTAGCTCTAAAGTCCCAGTGTGCATTTCTTCCTCCTCCACGGTATCATCTAGGCTCAGAACAGGAATATCTTCAGAAAGAACAGTAGAAGTTGCAGAACCATCCAATAGTGGAGCATAGAGAGAAGAGCTTTGAAATTGATTGCTATAGCTCCTATGCAGATGATGATGCTGGGTTTTGGATAAGACACTAAATTTTAAGAAGTTGGGGAGAAGAAAAAGTTCTCATTGCTTTTATATAGCATCTTCTCATTTTGATACTATAAAAATTTAAAATGCTAGGCATTTAAAACAGTATAATATATGCTTTAAGCCATAGAAATCACAATAGAATAGACGTCTATAGAAGAAAACTTACGTCCATGGCATTGTGAAGGAGATGTGAAGGGGTACACCAAGAGCTTCAGCAACATGTGCATGCCCTGCAATCCAAAGTTCAACTTGAAGTTTATGTTGCAAAAATACTTTTATATATACATAAAAGAAAAATATATCAATAAGAAAAGTATATATCCCTCATCAAATGAAATGAAGAAGGAAGACTACAACTTCATAAAAGGTATATTGCATTACTAATTCTGCACAAACTCCTATATATTTCTTGGAATCCCTAAGGAGAGACTGATGTCGAGAACACATTTAACCCTAGGTGAAAGCCATAGACTTTACATTCATTTCTTGTAATGTTATGATGCTTTTTCTTATCTTGTTATTATTTCTTCCTTTTTTTTTCTCTTTCTCTTTTGGATCATATCGTTATCATGTACTTATTCATCTCTCTACAAAAAGTTACAAATATTACAACTTCCAGGCAGGTTAGAGAAAATGCCCCACCTCAAAGAAAAATAAGCTATGGATATATAAACAATTGTTTTTGCTGAAACAAAATAAATAAATAAATAAATAAGGCGTACTGATTACAAAATAACTCAAGTGCAGAAAATTTAGATGTTATAACCCTCTTTTGATAGGCTGACAGACCGAGAAGTCTTTTTTGCTGCCAGTCTCTTACCCTCGAGAACTATTGGTCTGTCAGTCTTCAGTGCTCATGACTTGTTGGTTTGTAGGTCCTTAGTGCTCGACAATAGGTGAGGATCATGATATCTAAATTTTTACGCTTGGTCCATTTTTCAAACACTGCCCTTAGCTTGGGTCCATTTTCATAATTCTTTCACTGTATTTCCAGATTTTGATTATAATCACAACTTAACCTCACAAATTCAAGGCCTCAAACTAAGTATCTTACGAAATTTGTACTTGAGCAACCAAAGTCAATGCCGAAAATTATGTAAAGCCATGCAGGATAGGATAGGAAATTTTATTGAAACTTCTAGCTTAAAGAGGCTTCAATTGACAAACCACACTTAACTGACAATTGAAGGGCTTTAAAGAAATGTTAAAACACCTATTATTGTGAAATAAGGATCTATATCAAAAAAGGATGATGTTAGAATTGAGTGAAGAAATATATATCTGCACAGGGTATCCAGCTAAAATTAGGAACGAATGTGAAAAACATAGATAATCCATCCACAACCTAAAAGTGCATCTATCAAATTTCAAAATTCTAAAGTATATGAGAAAATTAGAACTCTCGGTGAAATTTACATAAATATGATTTCAAGGGAAGATGAAGACTTTAAAGAAACACAGGACTTCAATTCTGAGGAACTCACCATAAGCAGGAGGATTTGCAATAATTGCTTGAGCTCTAAAAGACACACCAGTTTCCATATCTGGCTCCGTACATGCTGTAAGAAGAGATTCTATAATGGCCTTCAGTTGCTTTCTTTGTATTGATATTTCTCCTGGTCCAGATGGGATCAAACCTTTATTCCTTGCCATATCTAAAATAAAAAATCATTAAATGGTTAAATTTGAAAGGAGGGGGAAAAAAGGTGGGTCTTTCAACAAAATCCTGAAACTAACATAACCTTAAAATATATAAATAATCCACATTAGGGACCTTACATCTTGCCAAAACCGGAGGATCACCGCCCAAAGGAAAAAAACTCTACACAACCTGACCTCACAAAAGTTTTGAAGTTAGCATGTGTTGCCAACCTGACACGATGACCAAACTCCTGCAAGCAAACACTTAACCAATTTTAAAAAATGATCAAATAGCACAGCATACTGCAAATAAGCAATTAGCAATGCTTCTTTTCGACAAAGGAAGATCAATTAAAATGTCATAGTGTCAAACCACTTGTTTCTGTAGGCATACAATTCACTACTCACATTAGTGGATCAATACTTAAGAGCACAGTGAAGTTCTAATATGTCATCTAAGAAAATGTTTATGCGTCAGAATAATTTTTCAAAAAGATTAAAATCTCCAACTAAATGACTTTTCTCTTATCACATCACCCAAACAACACAAAATAAAAAGATTCCTTCCCCTGCCCCCTCAACGCTGCTGTAAACAGAACTGAACCCTAGACCTTTTGGTCCATAATAAGGGGTCTTACCAACTAAATAATCTGCTTGGGGAAATGAAATTTCATAGATTATACTTAGAAAAAAATGTGTGGTGAGAGAAACCAGAGACATAAGAACAAGATATTATAGCAAAACAGTGAGCAAGTGAAAATCTTTTTCAAACCAGTGACATAGTAATAGAATACTGTAGCAAAACTATAAACAAGGGTAAAAATCAAACAAAGTAAAACATGCCTGAAGTCTCTTGGCCATAGCCAGAAACGGCTGTACATCTCCTCTTGTTCCAACCACAAGAATGGCAATTTGCAATCTCGGAATTGATTTTTTGGGTACTGAAAAACTTCTATTATAAAAAACGATAGGTTCTGCTTTAGCAGATTGCAACTCTAACAATTCTGAAGCTATAGGTGTACTTTTTGTTAAATCAACTTCGAGAGTCCCATCATTTTGGATCCTGACTAGTTCCACAATTAGCTTTTTCTGAAGGAAAAAGATACGGAGAAATCATAAACAACAGCAAAAAATAAAAGGCAATCCGGAATCACAAATATAGACATTGAGAAAAAGATAAAAAAGATGAATATCCGTTATCACTTTCCTAACAAAGAGTAATAAAAAGATGGCAGGCTCATAAAAGAGCCACAATAAATGTTCCAAATGTGACTAAGCTGCTTAAACACTTTACTACGTGGAAGAAATGGATATTCAAGCCACAACTGCCTCAATTGATAGTTTACGAAGAAATGATATTGTAGATTTATAATGTCAAACTCTTGTTCAAACACCGGGGCAAATTGGATAAGAATGTGTTTTCATTATTAGAAAACAAGTTAATCATTGACTATGTCCATAAAAATTTATGAGCAGAGATGATCAGAAAAAATTACAGGCAGTCAAATGCATGTGATTCTGTTATCTACAGTTTCACGCTGTGATTAGAAGACAAAAGCATAATAACTTGTCAAATGCATATGATTTTGCTATCTACCTTTTCACGTTCTGACAGTCGATCCAATTTCAGGTCATGCCTTGGTATTGTTCTTTTCTCAGTCAGGGACCTTGAGTACATAATTTCATTGTCTTCAATTAGCGAATTTTCGCGAGTGGTGAGAGGTGCAGTGGTGCAATGATCCAACCGTTGAAGAGAAAATGCTTTGACTTTAGTGAATATCATAAACTTTGCGGAAAATGAAAAATGAAAAATTGAATCAATCATTTATCAGTTTTATTTATGCAGCAAGCCTGCTACAGTGGCTAGACCTTGGGGGGAAGGGGGAGGGGGGTGATTTTTGGGGCTGGGGCGGGTGTGCGGGAAAGGTAGGGGAGAGGAGGGAGAGGGTATTGGTTTTTGTGGAGGATGGGGAAGGTGATTAATAGAAAGCAGAAGGATTATTGCTTAACCTATAACCAAAATATCCCAACACAGGGAGAGAGTAAAAAATGCAACTCCCTTAATACTCAAAATGACCTTAAATTTATAGATAGATCATGAATGAGAATGCAAAAAATTTGTGACTAGAAAACAGGAGGACTAAGTGGTTAGGCTACTCCCTATGCATCCAAAATAGCAACACACAAACTCTAACTCCTGAAATGTTAAAGTAACCTTAAATTTAGAGATATATAGAGCATATAAAACAAGTGATTATGATCTCCACTCTTGAATCAAATGATGTCACAACTTCTACTTGATTGCTTCGAGTTCTATATCACTCAACACTACAGTCTCTTTCTTTTCACTCAGCTGCAGTAGTTCACATAATCATATCAGAAAACAATGATCTGCAATTAGATCTTAAGCCCATTTTAACAAAATTCATTTAAGGCCAAAAGTTAGAATGCCACTTATTTACTCCATTACTAGAATTTTACTAACTTTGATTAATTGGCGATACCTAATTTCCCATCTTGGTGATATTGAAAATAAAAAAATTAAAAAAAAGAATTACACCTTAAATTTTACCTAGAAGAGATCAATTAAAAGCTTTGAATGCAGCAAGCAGAACAAAGAAATTGCAATTCAATATTTTCGGCTACTAACCTCGTCATGGTGAAGAACTAAGACTCCAGTCTCTAGACTTTAAAATCTCCAAAACTGATGATTGCTGCGACGATTTCGTCCTCTGATTTTCAGCCTCGTTAGAAGAGTCTGAATTGCATTCTTCTTCCAAACACAAATAATCCACTTTAATTGATTCGCCTGTCCCACCAGTTTCCTCCACATTCTTGCTCACTTTCTTATGCCGGCTAACACCTGAGTTTTGTAAAGCTCCAGGGCAGGAGCCCCGTCAGAATTGATGCACAAACGACAAACTATAAGACGGCAAAGGAACAAAATTCATTAGAATTAAATGGAAATAAGTAGTTGATTCCAAAGTCCCATTGGACAAACCGTGAGGATTTGTTCTCTTACAAAAATGATTAATGGGAAGAAAAACTGAATGATTTGGAAGAAAATCATACCACAAGCAAGTAATCATCAACCCACTTACATAAAATTTTGAGAGAAAAAGATGCAATAAACCTGTTGGTTACTTAGATGAAGGCAAAACAATAACTTGTAACAACAGAAATTAACAAATGATTAAAAAAAAAAAAAAACCTCAGAGCTCCAAATTCAATAAACAAATCTTAACAATTCATGGAAGTAAACAAAATGCCATCATAAAATCTTGGACGATGGAGGCACAAACCCTAAAACATTCATCAATAAATCAGTAACCAAAAGCATCACAAACCTAGACAAAATATTTGATTACTCTACTCGATATCAAACACTAGAATAGATCAAACTCAGAAACACAAAAATCCCAGATCGAATGTGTATTATAAAAGCAACCAAAAGGCGTCACACATCACTAAATATAACATCTAAACATTACTAAAAATGCAAAGAAACATGATGAACACTTCAAAATGTATGTTTAATAAGAGTTTAGTTCATCATATTGCATTAATAGTGTCATTAAATTCCTCAACTTAAGTATTTTTGTAGTCTTTGCATCTTTGGAATTAACTTTCTATTAATTTTGGTTTTGTTACAGGTTCGGTAAAATAAGCATAACTCTCTATTTATAGATCAGAATGGCGCAAATCTTAATGTTTTCGAAAGCTGATTCAATTATCTACAAGATTGCATTTCACAAGTATCATCAAACTCGGGCTTTTAGTGGATCAAAATTGGGCTTGAATTGAACCTATCTACAGTCTTGGCCCAGTCTGACCAGGCGTCAGTATTTGGACCATATCTCTCAGAATACGTATCCAAATCGTATAAATCAATATGTTCTAGAAAGCTGAGAGAAATATCTACGATTTCATAAAGACATATGATTAAAATTCTCAATAATTCAATGTCACAATCGGTGGTCAAAGTCGGTTCATGTAATTACCCCAATTGTCAAAGTTGATGCACCTAACATTTGACAACTATTCCTTTGTAATTTGACAAGTTTGCCCTGAATGTATCTATAAATAGAGGTGTCCTATGACCCATTAGGGCATCTTGGCCTTTGCTGGGATCTTGTATTGTGTTTCTTTCTTGTGTTTTAATGTTATTAATGAATTTCCTTTTTCTTGTATTTTGTGTTCTTTCTCTTATAATGTCTTGCTAATTTCTCTCTTGCTAAGGTGAAAGGGTGGAACCCTTGATATGAGAGTAAGGATTTTCTAACCCTTAATATGTGCTTAATAATCATAATCTTAGTTGTTTATATGATTTATATTTATTTTCTTAATCAATCTTGACACCATTCGTAAAGTGGAGGTCTTGATCCATTGTAGACAATCCTTGACACATCAAATGCTTGGATCCTTTCTAGATGTCGTATGGTTCTTTCTTACCAACACGAATCTAGTTAGGAACCTTGATTTGTTGTAGACATATGGAGATTGACACATTGGATGCTTGAACCCATTTACAAGAAGTGGTATAAATTTTGGTAACGAAGCAAATATAATTCATATAACTAAAATGGGTTGTTTATCCTTATTTGAAATATCAAGGGCGGATCCCCTAACCTCAGCTCTCACTATTAGTATGTTAATTTCTCTTGTGTTTTAGTTATTCTCATTTATTAACTTGTTCTTTACTTATACTTGTTGATATTATCTTGTCACCTCTTCAAATCATCCATATCACATTTGCTTAGCTTATAATTTGTAACGTTTAAATTCCCTTCCTTGTGGATCGACCCCGGTCTTACCGGGTTTATTACTTCGACACTCCTATACTTGGGAGACAATCTTTTTTCGTATGTGTCAAGTTTTTGGCGTCGTTGTTGGGGAAGGTAAAAATTGGCGTGTAAAATTTTAAGTGTTCTCTTTTCTCATCTTAGATCTAAATTTTTTATTTTTTTTGTGTGTTCATCTTTTCTTCTCTCTTTCTTGCATGAAAATTTAGTCACGAACATCTAGTGGTAGACTTGTTAGAAAAACATTATCTTCATTAGAAAACATGGCCGACAATCATGTGAAAATATTCACGGATGAAGGGGACAACCGTTCGCAACAAAATGATCAAAACCAACGAAGAACCCTCAGAGATTACATGAATCCGGTAAGGACTAGTGCACCATTTTGTGTAGTTTCTCCTCCAGATTCAATCCATTTCAATTTCAAACCAAGTTTTGTTCGACTTCTACCCACTTTTCATGGCCTTGACATGGAGAACCCATATTCGCACTTAAAACTCTTTGAAAAGGTATGTAGCTCCTACACTGACCCAAATTATAGCATAAAAAAAGATAAAGCTAGAACATGGCTACAAAATTTGAGGTCGAATTCCATCAGTTCATGGGATGAGATGAAACAACAATTTTTGAAAAAATTTTTTCCTACCTATAGAACAAATTCTCTTAAAAGACAAATTTTTGATTTCTCTCAAAAACAAGGGGAAACCCTTTACCAATATTGGGATAGGTATAAGGAACTACTTAATACCTGTCCTCACCATGGTTTTGAAACTTGGAGAATAGTTGCACACTTCTATGAAGGGTTAACACCTCAAGATAGGCAACTAGTAGAATTAATGTGTAGAGGAGAATTTAAAGAAAAAGACCCTGATGAAGCACTTGACTTCCTAGATTCCTTAGCAGAAAAGGCACAAAATTGGGACACTGCTGGCACCTATAAGGTACCAAGCAAGGCCCAAACCTCGACATCCAATAGAGGTATTTACAACCTTAGGGAAGACCATGACCTTCAAGCCAAATATGCATCCCTAGCTAGAAAAGTCGAGGCTTTAGAAATGAAAAAGAGTGGTCAATTGAATTCTATTCAAGAAAATGTTTGTAACATTTGTGATGACAATGACCATTCTACTGATAATTGCCCAACTTTGCCTGTCTTTAGGGAATGTCTCCATGAAAAAGCCAATGCCTTGAACACTTTCAAAAGGCCAAATCACAATCCATACTCACAAACCTACAATCCTGGTTGGAGAAATCATCCAAATCTTAGTTAGAAAAATGATAATCATGCACAATCTTCACAAGTCCCTTTTCAAACACAACAAAATTTTCAAAATTCTCATGATCATGCATATGCTCCTCCTCCTAGGAATGACTTGGAAGAAACATTGCATTCATTCATTACAAAGCAAGAGACTTTCAATAGCCAAACTGCTCAAACATTAGCAAATTTGTCAGAAACTCTTGCAAAATTTGCATCTACATTTAGCATCCAAGAGAAGGGAAAATTTCATTCTCAAACATTGCAAAACCCCAAAGATCAATCTAACTCAAATGCAGGGAGTTCAAATAACCATTATTTTGACCAAGCCAAGTCAGTCATAACCCTTCGCAATGGTAAGGTTGTTGAAAAACATATTCCTAGCCCTTGTGAGAAAGAAGAAGAATCGATCTCTAAAGGGCAGAAGAGGTTGCCAAACCAACACCTAGCGAAGAGGAAACCAAATCCTCATCTGTGCCTCTATTTCCTCAAGCATTAGCTACACAAAAGAAGCCAACTCACAATTCTGAAATCTTTGAAATTTTCAAACAGGTAAAGGTCAACATTCCTTTGCTTGATGTGATCAAACAGGTACCTTCTTACGCAAAATTTTTGAAAGACTTGTGCACTGTGAAAAGAAAACTGAATGTGAAAAAGAAAGCCTTTCTAGCTGAGCAGGTAAGTGCTATTCTTCAAAATAATAATGCAGTGAAATATAAGGATCTAGGTTGTCCTACAATTTCATGTGTTATTGGAGACCATAAAATTGAACAAGCTTTAATTGATCTTGGTGCTAGTGTGAATTTGCTTCCATACTCGGTTTTTTAAAAACTCAATCTAGGTGAGTTAAAACTGACTTCTGTGACTCTTTTGCTTGCTGATAGATCAATTAAAGTACCAAGAGGAGTAGTAGAAGATGTATTAGTTCAAGTTGATAAATTCATTTACCAAGTGGATTTTATCGTCTTGGACACACAACCAGTAGAAGTAAGCAATTCAATTCCTGTTATTTTAGGGCGTCCATTTCTAGCTACCTCCAATGCTTTGATTAATTGCAGGAATGGAGTCATGAAGCTATCATTTGGGAACATGACATTGGAACTTAATGTTTTTAATATGTGGAAACAACCAAATGAAGAAGAAGATGAAATTGACGAGGCCAATGTAATTGAATCTATTGTGGAAGATCATATCCAAAAAGGGAGTTCTTCTGACCCTTTAGAAACTTGTCTAGTGAATTCATTAGAACCAAGAATGGAACTAGAGTCTGATCTTTCTGATATATGTTCTTTATTGGATTGTGCACAGGTGATGGAAAAAGGCTCAAAATCAAGATTTGAAGAATTAGGGCAAATGAATGAAAGCAAGGAAGAGGACCCAAGTTAGAATTGAAGCCCTTACCTGAAGGATTGAAATATGCATATCTTGGGGAGAATCAGACATATCCGGTGGTAATTTCTTCATCCCTCACATGCGAGCAACAAGGTAAGTTGATAGAAGTGCTTAAAAGGTATAAAAATGCAATCGGGTGGATTTTAAAAGATATAAAAGGCATTAACCCTTTAATTTGCACACATCGAATACATTTAGAGGAAAATGCCAAAACATCCCAACAACCTCAAAGAAGATTAAATCCACATATGAAAGAGGTTATTAGGGCTGAAGTTCTTAAACTACTTGGTGTGGAAATTATCTACCCTATTTCTGATAGCAAGTGGGTAAGCCCTACACAAGTAGTACCTAAGAAATCTGGCATTACAGTAGTTAAAAATGAAAAGGGAGAATCTTTGCCAACCAGAGTCTTATCTAGTTGGAGGATGTGCATTGATTATAGTTAAATGCTGTCACCAGAAAAGACCATTTTCCTTACCATTTCTTGACCAAATTCTTGAAAGAGTAGCAGGGCACTCCTACTACTGTTTTCTTGATGGATACTCAGGCTATTACCAAATTCCCATTGCACTTGAAGACCAAGAAAAGACCACATTCACTTGCCCCTTCGGTACTTTTGCATTTAGGAGAATGCCTTTTGGACTTTGTAATGCCCCAGCCACTTTTCAACGATGCATGTTAAGCATTTTCAGTGACATGGTTGAGCATTGTTTAGAAGTTTTCATGGATGATTTAACTGTCTTTAGAAACTCTTTTGATAATTGTCTTAAAAATTTAGAAAAAGTCCTAAAAAGGTGTGTAGAAAAAGGTCTTATTTTGAATTGGGAAAAATGCCATTATATGGTCACTTCGGGAATTGTCTTAGGCCATGTGGTGTCTTCTAAGGGAATTGAAGTGGACAAAGCAAAAGTGGAATTAATTTATCATTTGCCTCCACCAAAAACAGTCAAAGAGGTTCGTTCATTCTTAGGGCTTGCTGGATTTTATAGGAGGTTCATAAGAAATTTTAGTGCTATATCTAAACCTCTTTGTAACCTCTTAATAAAAGACACTTCTTTTGAATGGACTCAAGAATGTCAAAATGCCTTTGATAAATTAATTGGACTTTTAACAACTGCTCCAATTATGCAATCTCCTGATTGGTCCTTGCCTTTTGAATTGATGTGTAATGCAAGTGACTATGCCATTGGTGCTGTCTTAGGACAAAGAAAAGAAGGTAAGCCTTATGTCATATACTATACAAGTAGGACTTTAAATGATGCGCAAATGAATTACACAACAACTGAAAAAGAACTACTTGCAGTAGTATTTGCATTGTACAAATTTCGTTCTTATTTAATTGGTTCTCCCACAATTGTTTACACTGACAATGCAGCTGTGAGATATTTAATGTCTAAACAGGATGCAAAACCTAGATTGATACGGTGGATCTTATTGCTCCAAAAATTCAACATCACAATAAAGGATAAGAAAGGAGCCAAAAATGTCGTTGCTGATCATCTTTCAAGACTAACGACAGAGACATTAATTGAAACTTCACCTATCAATGATTCTTTTCCTAATGAATTTTTATTTTTCGTTGCTACTGTACCTTGGTTTGCTAACATTGTAAATTTTCTTACGACAGGGAAAATGCCACCTCATTGGAATGCTCAAGACAAAAGAAAATTTTTAACCGAGGTGAAAAATTTTTACTGGGGTGATCCGTATCTTTTCAAATATTGTCCGGATCAAATAATAAGAAGATGCATACCCAACAATGAGGTAAGTGGTGTCATTAACTTTTGTCATTCCGAAGCATGTGGCAGACATTTTTCATATAGAAAAACAGCTGCTAAGATCTTACAATGTGGATTTTATTGGCCCACCTTATTTAAAGATGCACATGCATTTTGTAAAACGTGTGAAAATTGTCAAAAATTGGGATCTATTTCAAAAAAAAACATGATGCTGTTGAATCCCATTCTTGTCGTTGAAATCTTTGACTGTTGGGGTATTGATTTTATGGGACTTTTTCCACCGTCATTTGGTTTTGTGTACATCCTTGTTGCAATAGACTATGTTTCAAAATGGGATGAGGCAATTGCATGTCGAAACAATGATCACAAAACAGTTGTCAAATTCTTGAAAGAGAATATCTTGAGTAAATTTGGAATTCCTCGAGCCATTATTAGTGACGGGGGTACACATTTTTGTAACAAACCATTTGAAACTTTAATGAAGAAATATGGAATAACCCATAAAATTTCTACACCTTATCACCCACAAACAAGTGGACAAGTTGAACTTGCTAATAGGGAGATAGAACATATTTTAGAAAAAACGGTTAACCCAAATCGCAAAGATTGGTCCTTAAGACTTAATGATGCACTTTGGGCTTACCAAACTGCTTTCAAAACATTATTCGAAATGTCTCCTTATAGATTAGTTTATGGAAAACCTTGTCACTTGCCTGTGGAAATTGAGCATAAAGCTTATTGGGCCATTAAAACATTTAACAAAAACTTGAATGATGCTTGCAAGTTACGTAAACTCCAACTGAGTGAACTTGAAGAAATCAGGAATGAGGCTTATGAAAATTCTAAAATCTACAAAGAAAAAATGAAGGTTTTTTCATGACAAATTTATGGTTAGAAAATCTTTTGAACCTTCACAAAAAGTTCTTTTGTATGATTCAAGGTTGCATTTATTTCCTGGTAAACTTCGGTCACGTTGGACTGGGCCTTTCATTGTTAAAAATGTTTTCCCTCATGGAGCAGTTGAAATTGAGAACCCAAAGAATGGTCATGTGTTTAAAGTTAATGGACAACGGTTAAAACTATTCTTTGAAAATTTTGATCAAAACGAAGAGTCCATTGCTTTAATCGATCCTTTTTAAGGATTGATTTTTCCCGGTCAAGTGGCGGATACGGTACTCCGTGACTATTAAAGTCGGTTTTTCAGTTCCCTAAAAAACTGTTGCTTGCATCCATTTTCTTTTCTTCTCTCTCATTTTCTTCACATGGATATCATTCTCTCCAAATTGCACAAACATTTTCCCTCTCTTCCTCAAAATGATTTGCTTAAAATTTATAAAGCTCGTGCAGAAAGACTAAGGTTGTTGATGCATAAGGGTATTCCTGCTGATTTAAGATGGTTAATTGAAGCCAAGGTTCGATTCTCTTGTGAGTTTTCAGATAATCTTGTTTCCCATATGCCAGGTATGGGAAAAAGCTCTTATGCCAAAAAGCGAAGAGCGAAAAGGTTACAAGTTTGTCCCAGATGTGCAAGATGGACTTGTAACCAGCATTGCCGCTCCTTGGGATATTTGTCTAATAATCAAGAGGATAAGCTATAGTTCATCAAGAATGGACTGAGTAGGGAGTCTTTGGATGATATCCGAGTGACTCTTGAGACGCATTCTTGTGGACTTGTGCAGCGTGAAATTTTTAATTTGTGGACACAATTCCAAGATGAGCAGGAACGCTATAGTCTTGGGAATCTGACTCAAAACGACCCTGTTTGCCAGTTTATAAGAAAACTGGATGGAAGCATATCCCCAACTCATAGAAGGTGTTTAAGCCGTTTCTGGACGTAAAACCAGAGGAAGATGTGAGCCATAGTCACAACTACCTGTACATATGCATGCGTGCCATCATTTTTGAATTTTAATGCCTCATAGCTGTCATTTTTGAATTTTTTTCTTTTGTTTGTCTTATGGTGCTATATTTCATCGTCTTTTTTTTTGCATTTCTATGCATTATTGTCATGTTTTTCAAAAAGCAACCGAGCTACCTATTTAGATTTCATCATTAGCATACCTTTTTTGCACTCCATAAATACCACATTTCTTTTTCTCATCTTCACACATAGTTAGAGAGTTGCATAAACATGGAGGAAACTTCAAAACGTCGAATCCAAAAGATATGTGTATTCTGTGGATCTCGATCGAGTAAAAGTGAAGAGTTTGTCGAGGCAGCAAATTATCTTGGTAGACTACTGGCTGAAAGAAAGATTCATGTGGTTTATGGGGGAGGTAGCCTCGAGTTAATGGGTTGTGTGTCAAGAGCTGCACGTATAGGAGGCAGTTAAGTTTTAGGAGTTATTCCTAAAGCTTTGGCTATAGAAAGCGTTGTTGGGAAAACGGTTGGGCATGAGTTACAAGTCTCCTCTATGCATGAACGCATGGCACATATGCTCATCAATTTATATGCTTTTATTGCTTTACCAGGTGGCTTTGGTACCCTCGAAGAAATTTTTCAAATTGCCTCTTGGGCCCAACTGAATCTCCATAAAAAACCTATAGGTTTGTTGAATGTTAACAATTTCTTTGATCCTTTAATAAGTTTTGTTGATGTAGCTGTAGAACAAAATTTTATCCCTCATTCGGCGAGACAGATCCTTATTTCTGTCAATTCTGCTGGTGAGTTACTCGACAAATTACAAACAGTTGAGTATGAACCTGAACCATCTAGTACTCAAATTAATTGGTCAGGAGGGCAAAACAAAAAGTGCAAATTGGATCTGAATCTCCGTTTGTAAATTTTTTCTTTTCTTGTCTTTTATTTTAGCATTTTATAAGTCTTTCAGGTCATCTCTCTTGAATAATAGAAGCTTCAGGTAATGTCTCCTATACTTTATCTCTCTACATTTAAACATTGAGGACAATGTTTCATTTGGTTGGGGGGGAAGGATAGTAGACATAAGTACGTTCTGAATTTTCTTTTTCTTGAAAAAAAAAAGCGAGTTAGTAATTAGATTCAGAGTGCGGTATAAGGAGTTCAAATCCTCTTGAGACGCATTCTGGGTCAGAAATGGCAGAGTAAGGAGGACCAGTTTGAACTCTTGAAACCCATTCTAACCAATTTGTCATTTTATTTTCTCATTTTTGAAGACTTACGTGATATTATTTAGTTTTGATTTTTGAATTTTATAACAAGGAGGTCTTATTCACTTCACTTTGAATTATTCAAATCTATGAACTCTCACAACCTTACCATTTAATAAATTGTATGCTTATGTACTCGTTAAGCAAGTATCTACGAACCTTTCTTCACACACACACATACCTTGATGCATGATTGTGGGTGGCGAAATGAAATGTTGCAATATTTGAGTTCTTTTGTTTTGTTTAGGATAACAACAAAAGAAAGGGTAGACTAAAAAAAAAGTGAAAAAAAAAGAAAAAAAAGAAGAAGTGAAAAAAATAAAGAGAGAGCAATTGTGGATAAGTTTGGTCTCGTAGCCTCCTTAATTCGAGCAATTAAGCCCGAGGGGTGCCTCAACACCTAATACCCTAAGACCAACTGGTTTGGGAGCTATTGGCCCAAAGCTCGCTACATGGATTAAGGAGAAAGCTTAATGGGATCGAACATTGCACTATCCACAATTTCTAAGTAAAAATAAAGCATCAGCAACCCGAGTCGTTAAGCTCGTAGGGGTGTCTTAACACCTAATGCCCTAAGGTCAACTGGTCTGGGAGTCATTAGCCTAAGGCTCGCTACATGGGTTAAAGATGCATTCTTTAAAAAAGAAAAGAGAAAAAAAACTATATATATATATACAATAAATGAATACCCCTCACCTAAGGTTGTTAGCCTTAACAAATATTAGAACTGATATGGCTTCTTTCTGCTAAGCCCCATAATCATGTGTCGACTGAGCACAAAAAAAAGGTTTATTGATATCTTGACTGAAGGGTACATGAGTCATTAAAAAAAAATCGGTTGAGAGCTTGTTTATTTGGATAAAATCAAGGAGAGTGCAATAATGATCACCTTGGATGTAAAATTCTATAAATCACTTCTAAATAATAACGCTTTAATTGCTAGGGACTAGCAATAAGCTGGTTGGGGGGTGTGATGAATACTTAAAAATGTATGTTTAATAAGAGTTTAGTTCATCATATTGCATTAATAGTGTCATTAAATTCCTCAACTTAAGCATTTTTGTAGTCTTTGCATATTTGGAATTAACTTCCTATTAATTTTGGTTTTGTTATAGGTTTGGTAAAATGGGCATAACTCTCTATTTATACATCAGAATGATGCAAATCTTAATGTTTTGGAAAGACGATTCAATTATCTACAAGATTACATTTCACAAGTATCATCAAATTTGGGCTTTTAGTGGACCAAAATTGGGCTTGAAGTGAACCTATCTACAGTCTTGGCCCAGTCTAACCAGGCCTCAGTATTTGGACCATATCTCTCAGAATACGTATCCAAATCATATAAATCAATATGTTCTAGAAATATGAGAGAAATATATACGAATTTCATGAAGACATGTGATTAAAATTCTCAATAATTCAATGTCAAAATAGGTGGTCAAAGTCGGTTCATGTAATTACCCCAATTGTCAAAGTTGGTGCACCTAACATTTGACAACTATTCCTTTGTAATTTGATAAGTTTGCCCCTGAATGTATCTATAAATAGAGGTGCCCTGTGACCCATTAGGGCATCTTGGCCTTTGCTGGGATCTTGTATTGTGTTTCTTTCTTGTGTTTTAATGTTATTAATGAATTTCCTTTTTCTTGCATTTTGTGTTCTTTCTCCTATAATGTCTTGCTAATTTCTCTCTTGCTAAGGTGAAAGGGTGAAACCCTTGATATGAGAGTAAGGATTCTCTAACCCTTAATATGTGTTTAATAATCATAATCTTATGTTGTTTATATGATTTATATTTATTTTCTTAATCAATCTTGACACCATTCGTAAAGTGCCCGTCTTGATCCATTGTAGACAATCCTTGGCACATCAAATGCTTGGATCCTTTCTAGATGTCGTATGGTTCTTTTTTACCAACACGAATCTAGTTAGGAACCTTGATTTGTTGTAGACATATGGAGATTGACACATTGGATGCTTAAACCCGTTTACAAGAAGTGGTATAAATTTTGGTAACGAAGCAAATATAATTCATATAACTAAAATGGGTTGTTTATCCGTATTTGAAATATCAAGGGCGGATCTCCTAACCTTAGCTCTCATTATTATTGTGTTAATTTCTCTTGTGTTTTAGTTATTCTCATTTATTAACTTGTTCTTTACTTATACTTGTTGATATTACCTTGTCACCTCTTCGAATCATCCATATCACATTTGCTTAGCTTATAATTTGTAACGCTTAAATTCCCTTCCTTGTGGATTGACTCCGGTTTTACCGGGTTTATTACTTCGACACTCCTATACTTGGAAAATAATCCTTTTTCGGATGTGTCAAAACAGAAACACACAAAAGGGATTTTTAGTGATATAACCATTACTAGAACGGAACATTACCAGATCCAAAATGTGCAATAACTTGTAAGAAAATGGAGACACGAGCAAAGTTCGAGAATACTAGAAGAGGTTGCCAAAAAGGGGGAGGAGAACTTTGCTATTCGAGCAAAGTTACTTTAAATAAGAGGAGTTGAGAGCAGTTAAGAGTCAGTTTAGGTCTTTTAATTGGTGTATGCAACTTGCAAGTCTGGCAATATATAGAAAGTCAGAACTGGTATTGTAATTACTTCTTACTTCAGATGACGTGGTCGTATTCTATCTTGACACGTCGTACCCTGAATGGGATTCTGTTGACAATTTATCAAAATGGAACACATCCTACAATTTGTTTTATTTTTTTTCAATTCCCACTTACAAAGAGGGAATAGGCAAAGACATGTAGTTGATCAGTTAGCCTAAGAGCAAACTTATCGCAACCTGTAGTAAAATAAGAAATAGAGTACATAATTTATCCAGAAATTATACATTTGTCCCATAAAAGCTAAAGAAAAGGAAATTTAATAGCTATCTGTTCAGCTGCCCGACCACCAAGGGTCATCCAAGTCATATCAAAAAGCTGCTCCTTAGTTGGAAGAAGGTTTTCATTAGGAACATACTGGGCAAATCCTAGAGCTGCTATACCACAAGGAACAATTGTCACTTTTAACAAGGGTTCTGCATGTTCCAAGAACCAGCCGGCAATAGCATGACCTGATTCATGGTAAGCAACAGTCCATCGTTCCAACTTGCTTATTATCTATTGAAGAAACAAGATATTATTAACTCTTTCCAATGATTTACTAGAAATGGGGGAAAAGTATATTACCTAATTCCTTAGCATTGAAGAAACATTTTCAGCAATACATATAGCTCAAATTGATCAAGAACGCATAATTTAAAATTCAATTACCTTGTTCTTCTTCTCCAGACCACCAATGACCCTATCTATAGCTGCCTCAAAATGTTCGATTGTGACCTGTGCACTTTCACCTCTTGTCGCAATCAAAGTAGCTTCATTACAGACATTTGCAATGTCTGCTCCAGCAAACCCAGGAGTGAGTGCTGCAAGCCTTTGAGAGTAAAATGATGGCTCATGATCAAGTTTGATCTTTTTCAAATAGATTTGAAATATCTATTCACGCCCTTTAGTATCAGGTTTGTCAATGGTAATTTGACGGTCAAATCGACTAGGCCTCAAAAGAGCCTTGTCTAAAATATCAGGCCTATTAGTGCCAGCTAGCACAACAACTCCAGCAGTGGTTCCAAATCTGTCCATTTCTACCAGCAACTGATTGAGGGTGCTTTCACGCTCATCATTAGAACCAGAGAAGCCTCCACGGCCCCTTGCCCGACCAATACCATCAATCTCATCAATAAAGATTATACTAGGAGCACATTGCCTAGCTTCTTGAAACAAGTTTCTCACCCTAGATGGTTCAACACCAACAAATATCTCCATGAAATCTGAACTAGATATAGACAGAAAAGGGACACCAGACTCCCCGGTAGTTGCTTTTGCAAGAAGGGTTTTTCCTGTGCCTGGAGGGCGTACCAAAAGAGCACCTTTTGGAATTTTTGCTCTAAGTTCCTCATACTTCTTGGGATTCTTGAAGAAGTGCACAAACTCCATTATTTCTTGCTTTGCCTCATCACAGCCAGCAACATCTTTGAAATAGACCTGGCATATTCCATTTGTGAACAACAAAAGGAGGAGAATATGAATCTTTAACAGCTTACTTGGCATGGTATACGAGAACATCCCTATAATTATTGCTCAGAAATTGAAATCAAAATTCTGTAAAATAATTGATGCAAAATAACCAAAGCCACTATAATTAACTGGGAAAACTAAAGACTAACCTTATTCTTGGCATTTTTGTCTACTTTTGTCACATGGGCTTTTCCTATGTTAAATATTCCACGGGCACCCCTCCCACCACCAACACCAACACCTAATCCACCTTGCATTCTCTGCCCCATGTACATAAGAGTTCCCAAAAGCAAAAGTGTCGATGCAAACCTCATCAATTCAAAAGCAAAAGTGTCGGTGCAAACCTCATCAATTCAAAAGCGAAAGTGTCCGTGCAAACCTCATCAATTCTTGGTACCAAACCATTTCAGAGGTGTATGTCACAGGAACATAATCATGAAAATCTATCCCTAGTGCTTCATGGGCTTCCTCCAACTTCTCCTCAAAAGACTCAACACTGCCAATATTGAAATAGTACTTATATTGACCCCCATGTTCTTTAGCCAGGGCATTAGTGACAGTAGCTTGAAAATCATCCTCACTTGTCTCATTGCGAGGTGAGCTCCTTACATATACTTTTGCAACTGATTTATTAGAAACAACTATATGGTCCACTAAACCTGGTTCAAGAAGTTTGTTTTTGAACTCTTGTAAACTAATCTGCCAAGAACAAAATTTTTTAGCAAGTCAACAGAAGGTTCCACATTTCATAAAAATAAAATAACATAAATGAAATTTTCAAAAAAAAAATATATAACTACTTCAATTGTTGCTCATCATAGAATGTATAATAAATCATGTCAAATATAAAAATTAATTATTTTTTGTTTGGATGAGGTTATATAATTATAAGTTCAAGGGCTTCAAAGTTTGCACCAAAGAAATGTCAACCAACTAGGTGCACATTGGAACCAGACCTGGCACAATCATGCCAAAATAGAATGATAGGAAGTTACTTATTCAAAATGATAAAGACAATAATTAAAAGCATAAAATGCATATATCCTCTCAATAACACTTGAAATTAATCATCTTAAAATAAAAACCAAACAGATGACTAAAAGTTCCTGAAAGTAGACTCAAGGATCTCCTTACTTGCTGCTGTTCACGGGGACCAAAAGGAAAGGAAGAAAGAAACAACGCAATCACTAGTAAAGGAGTATTCAAATTTTGAAACTACTTCATGAAAGTTTCTTGAAAATTCCCTTGATCATCTGTGCTTGAGCCTTCTGAAATTAAAAACAGAATCAAGTAAATTTTTAAAGGATTTTACATGCTTCCGCGAGTAAAAGCATGCACAAGAAAAATGCCATCACATGAGAAAAGAAACTTAATCGCTGTTCCACTTAAGCTCTGTACAACAAGAAGATTAAAGACATAAGGATTATCAGACTCTTCCTGTAAATGTCAAATCTATTTTAATAGATAGTGACATACAAATTCATGCAATAGAAAGGAGCAAAAACTCACAACTGGACTATATAATTTACCCAAAGTTAGGACTTGTTAAGTTTTTTTAGAAAAGAATGGTAGCTTCATTATGCTGCTTTTAGTTATAGATGCATGCTGGAACTGAAAGGTCCAAAACCTTACACAAGTAATTTATTCCAACTCCTCCTGGACCACTAATTGTGCCATGGAATAAGGCAAACAATAACAGTTCTAAAATGTACCAAAGTCTAGCCATTTTATAACAATCACAGCCCAACTTCTCTCTCACTCCCAAAGCATAGTAGGACAGGAGCTGACCCCTAAGCTAATTAAGGTACACACATCATTACCCTTTTCCAAGTTCCAGAAGGAAAAATGCCTAAAATCTGGTGATGTTAGCCAGCTGAGAAATAGGCAACCTTGAAGAACGAAAACGAGGTTGTTCATCTAATAATAGTACAATCAAAACAAAACATAGCATCTACCTGTTGAATAAGAAGTGACCATTTTATTCTACAAGCTTCCAGGAAAAAAAAAAAAGAAACAGAAAAAAAAGGGCCTTCCAAAATACATTCAAAATTCAAAAAGCCAATTTATAGCACCATAAGGAGTTTTCGTACATGTAATTTTTAGCTCACCAACGAATTATTTTCCTACGTAACAAGTATGTTGTTATCATACTATTGAAAGTGATTTTACTATCCTCTAGATGTTAAAAACAATATTAAAATCCAAATTCCTAAGGAAACAGAATATCAAAAGTAAGTTGTGACAAAGGATAGAAAGCAAGTACAAAAGTAGAAAAGCGAGTGGTAATCACCTTTGGACTCAGATTTCTGCTCATTTCCTTTTGGTATTTCCTTCTTCTCCTTCGGGTAGAAATTCTCATAATCTATAAATACAGAGCAAAAGCACATGAAATCCACATAAATAAAAGTTTAAAATTTAAACCATGAAACTAACCAGAGCGTCAGACATCACTACGTAGCACTTAAGCTTATTATCTTGCTTCCAAAGGTTAATATTGCATCAAAATAGGTACGTGAGTTGTTATTTAGTAAAACGAAAAATTCAAACTTCTAAAATTTATTAGATGTTGGTTCTTATTAAAAATTATAGTACCTAATCCTGAAAAAACAAAAACTGCCAAAATTATAATTCCTAATCCATGTAGAATGGTTAGCTGTCCCGCTTTTGCTTTTCACAGCTTCCTTCAGTTTTTGATAAGAAAATGAGATACTCATAGAAAGAATTACAAAACAAGATGAGATTGTAGATGTGCCTCTACCTCATATATAACCCTGTATATGGGAGTAACCACATTATTAAGGAAAGACTCAAACCCTCCTCCAAAAGCTGGCACCTTCTCCTTTGTGTTCATACAAATCCCACCAACTAAAATAGAATGTAATTCATATGCCATTTGAAAGCAAACAAAATAAAGAAATCAGACATATGTAGAAGGATAATGCTAATATTTTCTAGTGATTCTTGCTCCATATGAAGTTCAAATTTAGAAACTTAACCATATAACATATCGGTCGTGCTTTTATCATGGTATGCTTGTAATTACTAGCATACCATGTGTCTCAAACAACTAGAAGAAGTTTTAACCTGAATGTCAATTTTTCATCCACCATCCATGCAAGTTGACTATGCCAATAATTGAAGAAAAGATTTTCTATAATTTTCCTTCTAAATTTGTCAAACAGCAAGACCTATATGTGCATTATTACGGAAGAAACTCTGACCCTTGAACCCTTAATGGAAGTCAGTAAAAAAAGAATCAAAAAACACATTCAATCACCACTTCTATCAATTAGACAAGGAGTTTCCTCTTAACCTTTTGGCTAGGGTATTTATTATATGCTTATATAGTTCCATAATGCAACCAAAAACATGGTGGTAAATAATAACTTCTATTCAAACAATCAATATTAACTTAGAATCAGTTATAAGCAAGTATATTTTTAGCTTAAATGGTGAAAAATGTAACAAAGACACTCTGGCATGAACCGCAAGTTTGCAGCCTCCCCCCATATAAGAAGGTAAAGCCTTATAAACAAAATTTTATATTGTTGGGCATCCTGTTTCAATACAGGGAACCTGCAAAGATAAACAATTTAATTACCATATCTTAAGGAAAAGAACCAGAAAATCAAAAGAAATCTTTCACAATCTTTTAACAAGAAAGAATTATATAATAAAATTAACCCTTGCAATAAATAGATAGGAAGAAATTAATGTTCTTTTGTCATAACAAAAGACAAAAAGATTTGTCCAACAAGAATGACTGTAGATATGAAGAGAGAAATAATGCATTTTTTGTTAACTAGCTGCAAATTGTAATATTCCCTTACCGAATGCTTTTTTTTCTCCCAAAAAATTTGCACCAATTTGTATAGTTTTTGAAGAACTTTTTCATCAGTTCATCCAAAGCACTACCCCCTAACTGAATCATAGAGGGAAAAATTTCAAATCAAATGGTAACCATAAGCCTAAGAAAAAAGTAAACAATCAGATAACTAGAGAACCATTGCGACTGGTAACTGTTTATGGGATTGCCGAATATGGACGTTAGCAAGGAGTAGGATTAGATGCTCCCTATGGTTAGAAGCATCTCCTTCCTGGTTCAGAACCAATAATATCATTGTCTCCAATACTTAATGTCTCAAATTAATCACCAAGAGGCACTATTTTATACACAAAATAACTCTAATTTCATATAAGCAGTGACATTATATGAAACTATACAGAAGGGAGGAAAAAAGGAAAATTATTACCGTTGGTTTAGGATGATCACCTGAAACCCAAAGCAATACTGAAGAAATTCAAACAAATCTATAAAAGAATCAGATTTTTGAAAGTCTAGGGCTGAAGGCAAACCACGAGTATAGCGGACAGCTGCAATTGCAGCCTTAATTTGTATCAATTAAGTAGCTAGTCAACAAACTATTAAGCATCAAGCATGCTGTAGCAGAATAAAACAATGTGACATGTAAATTTAACCATGTACAAAATGGAACTTAAACATATAAAGTAAAATCCACTAGCATGTACCAGCTAACCGAACTGCAGAGCCTAGGAGGGGCTTGGCAACTAAAGGAAGTTTGCATCTGTTTTCTTTTATTTTTTAAGAAGAAAAGAATTTGATGTCCTGGGGGAATGAGTCAGTCTCAAGGAAGAAGATATCAAGAATATGGACCAGACCTTAGGAAACTGTAGAATTGCATGCTGAATACGTCCATGATCAAGTGGAAGAATGTTATATGGTACATAGAACTGTGGTTTTGCTTGACTTGCATCTCTACTGGCAAGGGCCTAACAAAGAAGACAAAGAAATAATGAGAAATTAGGATACAGTAGCGAAGGTTCTAAAACACTATCGTTGCCATAAAAAGAGATCAAATAGAACCTGAGGATCAGATTGGTTTTTCATGGTCGTCAATACTTGATCTAGCACAGAAGCAATTCTACGTACCATTGTCAATTTCTCTCTGGACTCATTGAAATGTAAACCCCACAAATTAAATTGAACGAAAGAAGGTAAATGTGTAGCTAAGTAAAAATTTAGCTGAACTTAACAATGATGGAAAGTTAAACATAATAAACACAAATACTTTTCTTCTAAATCCAATACTCCACTTTTTCTGAAAATATAGTCCTTATATGATTGATAAACACGTTTCAGTTCACGTATATCAATAGTTTCCTTTCGTCTGCTTATGGTAGTTTCTTCATCTTGTAAGTCATCGAAGCCAATGAAGAAAAGAAACTTTAAAATGGGATTTTACATACTAGGACTGCAACTTATGACATAAAAAAAGAAGATGGAAGAATCCAACAAATAACTAAATATACAATAGTGCCTTTTGCAGATCAAAGTGTCAAAGTATGAAGCAATACAGCATTACTTATCAATAACAAGAATTTTATTTTTATTTAGATTGTTTTCAAGTGCATAGACCCCAACATTGAGTCATTCCAAAAACAGCTAGAAATAGATAGTATGATATCTGTGTGAAGAAGCAACTGAAGGCCTGAAGATTCGAAAGGGGAATCAATGTATAAAGGAGTAAATTTTATTTTATATATATGAATTAATTATCACCTGTTCAAGCCGTTGTAGAAGAGAAGTTTTGAATTGTCGAACACCCCTCCAGTTGAATTTCAGTCCATATAATGGGCTATCACAAAAGCATGAAACCAGCCTGTCCAAGAACCAATTGTACATAGAATGTGAGCTTCAATTTCATTAATGGTATGACATGACATTCTTGAAATCTAAATACAACCATTTAGACTTTATTTTGGTATGAAATAAAATGAAAACTTACAGAGATAAGCAATACGAGGCTCCTGGGTTTCAATCAAATTGGCAACACGAAGGAACATTTGGATTTCAGAAGCTAGAGTGGGAGGAAGTCGCTCACTGTCAAAGGGTTGAGGTTGGTGAGCAGATATTGAAGATGAGGTGAAGGTGGAGGCCTCAGCCTGATCAGCGAGTTGGTCATCAAGAGGTTCCGCAGGAACAATTTCATGAGCCACTGTATTGTATTTTTTAAGTGAAGAAAATGATGAGAAACAGAGACAGAGTTATATATAACAAATGTGTTGTTTGCTTCGGAATGAGTTTGGTTTGGTAATATAAGAAGACGACGAGATCAAGAACAAGCAAGTCAAGTCAGAATTGCAAAATCGTACCTGAAAGACGAAGAAAGCGAAGCACCAAAAATGAAGACGAAGAAAGCGAATGATGCGACGACGATGGTTGGGTTTTCATAACTGCTACAAGTTTGGCAAGCACCGAAGATGAAGACGAAGTGAGATGGAGTGTGTTAAGAGGCGATGATGATCGATAGGATCTAGGGTTTGGAAATTTTTTGTCTTATATTAACTAATATGTGTCACAATTAAAACTTAACCCACTTTTTGTATATTGTGACGCATATGGGTTTGACTGAATTTAGAGTTATCATACATGTCATTTCCTTAAGAACCGACATAAAATTAGTGACACAAAAACTCTAATTTCTTGTAGTGTTATTTTTTCCTCTGCCGTAAATTCTACGAAATTTCTCATCTTCAGTTGTTTCTCCTCTTTCTTTCATTTGTTTTATTATTATTTTATTATGATTATTATTATTTCTCCCAAAATTCTTTCTTCGGTACCTCATTTTATCCAAATAATTAATTAGTATAATTTTATCTAGGTTTATTTAGTAAAGACGTTTGGCTTATTTAACAATATTCTAAAAAATGAACTGATAAATTCAAAGTTGAAAATCACTATCATATATACTATCTGATTTGATATATTGATTATTGCTAATTTTTAAGTTAATTATATTATAACTTTAACCTATACATTATGTGCTTGTATAGTTTAATTAAGGCAAATAAATGTTACATAGATAATAAAGATGAATTTACAATCTTATTGCACACTTTATGCTCTCAATGATAGAAATAAACAATATTCTTATTATAAGAGGGTAAGAACTGAAATATTTACCTGGCATATTAGAGTTCGCAACTGAATGATTCAAAGCCGACATTCCATTGGGGTATTGCTGGGCTGCATGCAAAACAATTATGCGAGTGTTCAGATAAGCTACTTATAGTTTTCATGGTATAGCAAATGTTGATAATATTCCAATTTCAAGAGAAAAAAAGATTTATTAATTGGTTGGAATATTTAAGTCCATGACTATGGTAAGCGAAACCATCATTCCATTACCTTCATGGGCAAAACAAAGACATTCAAGTGGTTGAACAAAGACAACATATAAGCATTGTTGTAATATTCTTGTGTAAAGAGTATAAACTTAGTTAATTACGTGGGGTAGCATTGCAGTCCATGGCTGCTGCATGCAAAGCTGTCATTTTATTGGGGCTTTCATAGGCCGCTAAACGGCCATTTTCTAATATCCTCCATACCACATCATAATATCCTCTAGCAACGGCAAGATAAAGAGGGGTTTCAACTGCTTTATTAGGGAAAAATCAAAATTCAACGGCGATGGATTAAAAATTTTGCCACATCGATTTTGCCATGTCGCACTGCCTCATGCAATGGTGTGTTTCGCTCCATATTTTTCATCTTTAGCATCTCTCAGTCACCTCTTTGCTCGCGCTTTTGTTTTTAATCTTCCGCTTTATCAAGAAGAAAAAACAAAAGAAGAACTTTTACCATACCAGAATGCCCACATTTGACTGCAACATGAAGTGGTGTATCATCTTTGGCATTTAGTTGAAATAGTAGTGGTGGGCATATCTCAAGTATTTCCAACACGAAGTTTGTTGTTGGATTCTTTGAAGATTTGATGTGCTAGGTGTGCAACCAAAGTTCCAAATTGGCTAGAAGTGGGGAGGATCATGGACAAATAAGTATAGAAAAATCTCCATTGGTACCTTTTGAGTAGAATCCAAAAGCAAATATATGCAGGCTTAGATCCAAAGTGGACAATATCATACCAATATGAAGTTTTGAGAGGTATATAGTCTCAACAAGTGGTATCAAAGTCCAGGCCTAGAATTAGCCAAGGAGCATATACGGAGAGAATTCTTGGAATGCCTAAAGAATATGACTCTTAAGGGAGGCCCTGCCTCAATGGAGTAGACAAGTGGATGATCGTTTAAGGGGAGACTCAAAAAAAGGAAAAGAATACAAAATAGCATGATCATTTGTCTGAGAGGAGGATTTGTTAGATGTGCAACCAAAGTTACATATTAGCTAAAAGTGGGAAGGATCATGTTTGAGAGGTCCCTAGTCCCAACATGATGTGCACATGCAAGACTGTATCTTTTGATTGTTGCTTCTCTAAAATCAAAGTCAATGACAAAGAAATAAAAAATGAATTTGAAAATCTTTCTGTAAAATTCTAAAATTGAATTTAAAACAAATCCAAAAGAATTCAGAGTTTATTAAAATAAGTCAAAGAAATTAATCTTTCCAAGAGTAATAGTGCCTATTATTAATGGTTTTATCTTATTAGAATATTAGGCAATATAGGATTTGTTTCTAAATTAGAATTAAAACAAATTGGAATTTGTATCAAATTAGAAAGTTGAGTTGGATTGTAATTTGTTTTACTAGGACAATCTTGGGTACACATAGTTTGACAAGGACATTAAAATAGGAAGATTTTTAATTATACTTATAGTCTGGGAATCATTGTTAGACTAGGAAAGAAACTCAAAGGCCTATATAAGAGCCTTCTTATGAGTAAAATGGAGAACAAGAAGATAAGAGAAAAGAGAACGTTCCAGAAACCTTGGAATAAAGAAGGTTGGCAATGGATGGGAGTGATCTTGAAAGTTCGCGATTTAAAGTCTCTTAGAAACAAACATCATAGGTGTGGTATCCTTAGGGTATTGTTAGAAAGATAATCGTGTTAGAGATCTGGTGCCCGGTGAGCTCTTCTTGGTTAGTCTTTCCTTGAAAGTATATATCATAGATTGGTGATTATCTTGGGTATATACATAGGAAGGCTATAAGGTTTGAAATCCTCGTAATTGCTACTCATATTCCTGTAATTCTTTTTTATTATTGATTTTAATAAAGCTGGTATTGAGATCTCCAAAGTGGACGTAGGCTTAATTGGCTGAACCAATATAGATCTAGTGTCACGTCTCTTGTCTTTTTTTTTTGCTTGTTTTTTCATTATAATTTTGCTACGTTCTCAGATAAAACACTTCCGCGAATAGCCCTAAATTCACAACAATTGGTATCAGAGCTTTGGTTTTTGAATCTGAGATGGCTATAACAAAATTTGAGATGGAACAGTTTAATAGGAAGGGTGATTTCAGTATTTGGCGTAGAAGGATGAGAGCCATTTTGGTTCAGCAGAAGGTGGCTTAAGGGTGGTGAGAGTAAACTGCCAGCTACATTGACTGAAGAGCAAAAATAAGAGATGCTAGAGACAACACATAGTTTCATTGTTCTACATCTGAGTGATAATGTGTTGAGATAGTTATCGAAAGAGACAACTACAGCTGGGACTTCGTTGAAGTTAGAGAGTCTGTACATGATGAAATCTCTCACAAATCGAATATATTTGAAGGTGAAGCTATTTGGGTTCAAGATGCAAGAGGAAAAGAGCGTTGATAAGAATATTGATGATTTCAATAGAATAGTCATTGATATGAAAAACATTGAGGAAAAGATCGATGAGGAAAATCAAGCTATCATCTTGCTGAATTCTTTACCAACAACGTACAATTAACTGAGAGATACCTTTCGGTGTGGTCATGATTCTTTAACCATGGAAGAATTGAAACCTATGATTATATACAAGAAGATGGAGTTAAGGGCTAAAAAGAAGATATTGAGTATTGAGAGCAGCAATGAAGCACTAAATATCAAGGCAACAAGGGCAAGTACCGATTGTCATCTAAGAAGTTTGACAAATCAAAGGTAAGGTGTCATTGTTGTAAGAATTTGGGCCATTTTCAAAAGGAGTGTCCCTAAAGATTGAAGCATCAAGGAGATAGGAAGTTTGAGCATGGCGATGTGGCTTTTGGAGAATATGAATCTAGTGAGGTTTTGGTACATTCATCAATTGAAGGTCAAAAGGAATAGATTGTTGATTCTGGATGTGCATTCCACATGTGTCCACATAGAGGATGGTTTCAGTCCTTTGACGATAAGGTGGAGGGAATTGTTCACCTTGGTAACAACAAGGCCTATAAGATAGCTTGGGTTGGTTCAATTGACGTCTGTGATCGTGTCTTCAATAATGTAAGGTGTGTCCTTGAGTTGAGAAGGAATTTAATTTCTCTTGATGTGCTTGATAGTCTAGGATATGTAGTCAAGATAGAGAATGGCTACATGGAAATTGTTAAGGGTGTTGTGACTGTTATGAAGGGGAAACTGGAAAATGGTTTGCAATCTCTAATTGAGAGTGAAGAAGCATCTGATGCTAGCAATGGGAGAGAATAATTTGAGCTTAAGGTGGAGCCTTTGGCAAATAAATCAATTTGTGGTCCAAATACTAGTGGAATAGATGAAGCATGATAAAAGGGGTGTATGGAAAAAGTGTTCGAATGGTTCGGAAGGACAATTAGGAAGTTCAAGCATTGCTTGGACTTGATCCAAATCAAATACACTTAATGCCTGGTGAGTGATCTTGAAGGTCTACAATTTGGAGTCTCTTAGAAACAAACATTATAGGTGTAGTATCCTTGCGCTGTTATTAGAGAGATGATTGTTTTAGAGATTTGGTGCCCGGTGAGTTCTTCTTAGTTAGTCTTTCCTTGGAAGTATAGACAATAAATTGGTGATTATCTTGGGGTATATACATAGGAAGACTGTAAGATTTGAAATTCTTGTAATTGCTACTCGTATTCTTACAATTCTTCTTTTTTGTTGATTGGAACAAAGCTGCTGTTGAGAGTTCTAAAGTGGACGTTTGATTAATTAATCGAACCATTATAAATCTGGTGTCGCTTCTCTTGAATATTTTCTTATTTGATTTTCTTGCTTGTTGTTTTATCATAATTTTGTTAAGATCTTGGATAAAAAGCTTCCACGAATAACCCTAAATTCACAATAGTGCCATTATGAGATTTAAATAATTTTATCTTTCATGCTATTTGATTCATTGGCGTGCTTATCATTTTAACTCAAGTATGAATTAATAATTACCTTTTTTCAACTTAAAAGCACTACAACATAGTCAATAGATTATCATTTGAATGGTTAATTTGATCTCTACTCTTGACGATATTATTAATATATCATAGTGACAATATATTCTCATGTGAAGAGGATAAGTTTATTTGATTACCTAGAATATCAGAGTTTGCGAGTGCATTACGCAAAGCCGACTTTCCATTGGGGCCTTTTGCAATCGCAAACAGCATTTTGACATCTCCCCTCTCAGCTGCGAGATTTGATATTTTGAGGAAACTATCAGGGGAATACAAAAAGTTAGGGTCATCCTCGTTGATTTATGCTTCCCGCGCTTGCATTTTGTCATATTACAGCGCCAAATCAAGCGGTGTCTGTCCATCATTATTCTTCATCTTTAGGATCCTCCAGATAAATGTTTCCCACTCTCTAGCTTTTGAGATTGACCTCTTGCACATTTAAGAACAAATTGCATTGTAGTAGCATCATTCAATTTAGCCGCAACATGAAGTGGCGTATTATCTTTTTTTATCAACTTCTAGGAGCAGTGATGGACATGTGTCTATTACTTTTTGTTAGCCCTAAGGCTACATGATAATTTTGATGATAACAATACACATTGATTAATTGAGATTTACTAACATGTTTATTTATGTGCAAGAGTAAGATCATTGAAATAATTTTAAAATCAAGAAGAGGCTTATTAAAATGAAGTGTTGAAGCTAAGGAGAAGACTACATGTTAAAGGCACCAAAGTTTAAGAACAAGGATTGACTCAAGGAATGTGACACATGAGCAATGTTCAATCAATTGGTCATATATATCTCTACAAATATCCAAATGACGTGATTCTTGAGCCTTTGGAAAGGTTACTCAATTTATAACATTTCATATGTTTTAATGAAATTCAAATTTCAAGTGCACGGTTGTCCAAATCATCATGCAAGTTGAAAGACAAATGGAAGCAGCTGACATGAGCACCGAATACTCCTTTTGACATATCTTGAGCTAGAAAAATCAAAATGACTTGATTCTTGCGGCATTGGAAAGATGACTTAATGAAGAACATTTCATATGTTTTGAAAAAATTCAAATTTCAAACATAAGGCCGACATAATTGACATGCAATTCGGTGAACTGACACAGAGAAGAAAAATCAACTCACATGAGCACCGAATGGTGTTTTGGCCATATCTTAAGATAGAGATATCCAAATTCTTTGAATCTTAATGTTTTGGAAAGCTTATTCAAATATGAAGATCTTTTATGTTTTAAAGAAATTCAAATTTCAAACAGAAGACTGACAGAATTATCATTCAAGTCGGTGGACTGACACATGGAGGAAAAATCAAGTCACATGAGCACCGAATGGTGTTTTGGCCATATCTTGAGTTACAGATATCCAAATGACTTGATTCTTGATGCGTTGGAAAGCTTATTCAAATGTGCCAATCTTTTATGTTTTACATATTTTCAAATTTCAAACGGAACATTGACAAAAATGGCAGACAAGATTACGGTTTTTATGGTGGGCAGAAAATTTGGAGATGGTGTCTTCACTTGATTAAGTTCATCTCATTTGCCTATAAAAGGAGCCATTCTCCCATGCATTCCAGTAGTGCAAGAGAAGCATTTTATCAAGCAAAAAGCAAGAGAAATATCAAGTCTAGAGAGCTTTTATATTATTTATCTACTCTTTGAAGAGAGTTATACTTTTGTTGTAAAAATTATCTTTGTTCTTGTATTGTGGTGAGAGTGAGATATTATTGTAAAGGATAATAGTTTATCCTTGAGAGAACTCTTGTTGTGTGTTAGCAAGAGTTGAAGGAAGTTTGCCTTGGTGAGGTTGTTCATCAAGAAGAACTCTTGGTGGTGGTGTTATCAGGGTTGAAGGAAGTTGCCTTGGTGAGGTTGTTTCATCAAGAAGAACTCTTGGTGTGGTGTTATCAAGAGTTGGAAGAAAAAGTCTTGGTGAGGTTGTTCATCAATCAAGTTGTAAAGATTTCTACAACTTAGTGGAAAGCTTAGCTCGTGGAGCTAGGAGCCCGTGGACGTAGGCAAGGTTTGCCGAACCACGTAAATTGAGTTTGCACTCTCTCTATCCCTATCCTCTTTATGTTTACTTGCACTTGTAATTGTTCTTTATTGCTATTCTATTGATTGCATTCTATTTTCATCTCTTCACCTTTATTCTCAAAGAAAGAGTTAAATAATTTTGATCTTTCAAGAAAAGTTTTCTAATTCCGCATTGATAAATAAAAACCCAATTCACCCCCCTCTTGGGTTGCCATACCTGGGTCAACACTTTTGGCATGCACTTGATTGATCTTCCTAAACTTTCGATGTTGAAATGCAAGATTGTAGTCTCCGCGGAGTCTATCCCTAAATTCAAAGTCAATGCATCATATTTATTTTTAAAACATTAATATTTCAATATCATTATTAACATGTTCCATATAACAAAATTAATGAATCGAAATCTTTTGCTTTTTTGCAAGACATATTTGGTTTGAGCCCTAAAAAACAAACAATTATTTTCTTTTATCATGGTATGTTTTTCTATCCATTAGCAATTTTATGTAATCTATTTTTGGTAGTGAATGCATAATTTATAAGTATTAGAAACACCATAAAAGCTTGTTAAACTTAGGGCCAGTGCTTTTGAAAACAAGACAAATAACCGTTACTTGTAATGAAAGTAACTAGTGAATTAAACTTTGTAACTAATTAAAAATTAAATGAGTATAGTCTGTCTGATGTTTTTGTTATTTTGATGCTATAAATATATGAGCAGCTTCTGGGTCCTGAGTGGATATGCAATTACACAAGGAACTATTATTGGCAGTCAGATTACTAGTGTCAGAGGACTAATGTGAGGGCAGATTTGTCTCTGGCCGCCGAGTGGCAGCACCCTTGTCTAGATACCGTTTCTGCAGAACTCCTTAACTTGTCAGGCTTACTATTCACACTCAACAACTTGAATCCTCCCATCATCTCCCACTCTTGTTTCCTTTCCTCACACTTGTTTTTACTCTTCTCTACACTACACATTGTAACAGACCACTAATGACCATTAAATTCCCTCTAAGTTGGGGCCGAGATTGTTGAAAGGTTAGCCTTCTTGTTTCAGCCACCATTCTGATTTGGTTTTAGTTGCTGAATTGCCTTCTGTTCCTACCAAAGTTGTTCTTCCGCCCAAGAGTAATTTTTTTTGTTGTCATTTGATTAGGATCTTTATGATATTTTTTTGAAAATGTTTCAATCTGTTCTAAAGGAAAATTTTACTGCTTTGTTCTACTTTCTCAATCCATCTCTATGGAGAGGCAAATCCTGTGAAAAAAGCCTTACCAGAATTGGTGTATTTTCGTTTTCTTGATTGATTTAATTGTGAATGTTCTTTTTTGGTTCATGGGCCTACTAACTTTATCTTTATCAAATAATATGAGGTTTCCCTTTTAAGGAAAAGTTGGGAATCCTAGAAGTGAGCAGTATATTCTAAATCCATTAACTGTTATTTTTCAAAGGTCTACAAGAACAATGGCTATCTGATGGTTTCTTGCAGTGGAGTCAATCAAATGCGAGCAATAGTGAGTTGATATTAAGTTTTGCTTCCGTCTGCACATCAGCTCTCTTATCTTATAATTTTTGTTTCTTATATTTTTGTTTCTTATAACTCTTATTTAATATGAATTAACCAAGATGAACAAATGTATTATCTTCTCATTTAATATGAATTAACCAAGATGATAGAGAAAGTGTTACTAATCACTTGCATGCTTTTGTTAGTTTATTGTTTTCAAGTGTTACATTCCATATTAAGTCTCATAGTTTTTTTTTTTTTTTTTTTTTGTAATTCTATTTGTATTTTGTTTAGGTTTTTGTTCTATATATACGTTACCTTAAATATAAATTTATATTATTATTTTAAAAGTTAATAAAATTATTATATTTTCACAAAAGAATATATAATATAAATGATACATCAATTATCATGATTTTATTAAAAAATATATATTTTATATATATGATAATTCATATTTGACGGTTAAAAACATTCAAATATGATAATAATGATAAATATTATTCTAAAGAACTTGACAATAATAAACAGTCAAATATGAGAAAAAAATTCTTTCATACTTGACAAAATACAAACCGTCAGGTATAAAAAAATACTATTTTATAATAATATTTGTCTGTCAAAAAGGAGTCAAATATTATTCTACCACCACATACTTGACGGTTAAATGCAATCAAATATGAGGAAATTCGACCAGTATTGTTCATTATATTTGACCGTTATAGTCAAATATTAGTAATAGTATTTTCAAAATTTTGACGGCTTATGTCAAACAATATTTGACTCCTTTTTGACAGACAAATATTATTATAAAATAGTATTTTTTTATCATATTTGACGGTTATAGTATATATTTGACTGTTTGACCAACTGTCAACTATTATCATATTTGACGGTGACATATATGATGCGCAGTAACCGTCAAATATGATCATATTTGACTGTTTTATATTTGACGACTAAAAACAGTCAAATATTTGTGTTTTTTTTTGTCGTGTTGGGAGAGAATTTCATAAACTTCCCCCGACAGTAGACTTTATGGTAATGAAAACTCTTAGGATCATCAATGGTACTTGAAATATTAGCATATAATTCCTGAATCAAAGTTTTTACAGGAGGAAGAAAGTTTTATACCGTTGAGTCCAGTAACTGGAATCAATCATCTCACTGACACCATAAGAGTTGAAGTCTGAGGGTTTCACATGCCTTTCTAACTGTAGTTTCCTCTGTAAAGTAATCTTATCAGACTTCTGTTTGACTACAGCAGTGAGAAATTTGTTATATTTTGGCTTGACCTTCTCCTTAATCTTCTTCACTAGTACTTGTTCGTCCTCGTTGATGGCTGGATTGACTACACTCGTAGCTTGTTTGTGTTACGTAGGAGATGACTTACTGCTGTCACTACTGTTGTGACTAGAGCCGCTTGAAGAGGAAACAATGGCTGTCGAGTTTGAGGTTGCCATAGCTAGAGTTTCTAAACTGCAAAAGGTTTTTCAAAATAGAAACAGAGAGCCAAGACGCAGACAGGGAAGCAACTGTGGATGAGAGATTATATGAATAGGCCGATTTTTAAGGAATTTCTGATTTTCAACAAAAATTAATTAATGACTTTCCTTTCCAAAAAAACTGATTAATAACTCCCTTCAACACACTAATTCAAATTTGATTTAAATTCAAATATTGAATACTAATAGAATTAGGATTCCCGCCATTGAGGCTTCTCCCCCTTAGTTCAACGATGTTAACGTGACAATATTTGACACATGGACACACAAGTGACTTAATTTTTGGATAAGCACTTAGGACATTGTTATAGAAAATGTCACAGAACACATTTAACCATATCATAATAGTAATATCTGAATTATCATATTTCTCATTCTAAGAAAGCATAATTTTTTGGAGCTGAGTAATTGATACATTAAAGCTTATTTTGAATTTATTGAGTGGACAACTTGAGCATGCTTCTTACACACACAAAAGTTAGTCTCAATGTGAATTTGCTAAATAATGCAGTAGCTTTCACACATGTATAGAGGTAGCCCTTTTCTATTTGAGTGGGTGACATCACCATATTTCCAAGATACAATGAAGCTACTCTCAATGGATGGCTTTCACACATCATATACTGGTAGCCCTTTCTATATTTTTCATTTTTAAACCAGTATTTAATTATTCACACAATTTTTTATATCACAGCTCAAACATGCTAATTTAGAAAGAAATTTATGATACTAAATATATGAATAACATAACAGAATACCGTGTTCACTCATATAACTGACAGATACCTAAGGCTTTTCTTAGTTTTTCAAACCTTGTTGTGTCCAATGCCTTAGTGAACAAGTCAGTCAATTGTTTATCAATGGAGATGTGCTCAATGTGTATTACCTTAGATTCTACTAGTTCCCTTATAAACTGGTATTTAATATCAATGCGTTTTGTTCTAGAATGCTGAACAGGATTTTTGGAAATATTTATAGCACTAGTATTATACAAAACACAGTTATAGGCTTCTATTCAATACCATAATCACTCAACATTTGCTTCATCCATAATAGTTGTGTATAACAACTCCCTGTTGTTATGCATTCGGCTTCAGCTGTAGATAAGGAAATTGAATTCTGCTTCTTGTTGTGCCATGAAACCAAGTTAGTACCAAGATAAAAACAACCTTCTAAAGTACTTTTTCTGTCATCTGCATTTCCTGCCCAATCTGCATTACTAAACCCTGCAAGACAATCATTTGTATCTTTAGAAAATCATATTCTATAATCACATGTACCATGAACATACCTGATGATTCTCTTGGTTGCTGCAAGATGTGATTCTTTGGGATTTGCTTGAAACCTTGCACAAAGTCCTACACTAAAGCTTAAATCTGGTTTGCTTGCTGTGAGATATAGTAGGCTGCCAATAATGCTTCTGTACAAGCTTGCATCAACATCTTTTCCTGTATTATCTTTTGAAAGTTTTAGATTAGTACTGATAGGAGTTTTCATTGGTTTTGCATTCTCAAGCCCAAATTTCTTTACAAGATTTTTAGCATATTTTGATTGAGATATAAATACCCATCATTCATTTGCTTAACCTGTAATCCAAGAAAAAAATTTAATTCTCCTACCATGCTCATCTCAAATTCTTCCTGCATTAACTTAACAAACTCATTAATTTTGCCTTTGTTAGTTGATCCGAAGACAATATCATCAACATATATTTGAGCAACAATAAAATAGGTTGATGCATGTTTGATAAACAAGGTCTTATCATTGCTGCCTCTTTTATATCCTCTGTTGATTAAAAAATTTGTTAACCTTTCATACCAAGCTCTAGGAGCTTGTTTTAAACCATAAAAAACTTTGTGCAATTTGTACACAAAATCTGGATGTTTAGGATCTTCAAATCCTTTAGGCTGTTCAACAAAACCTTCTTCATTGAGATAGCCATTTAAAAATGTAGTTTTAACATCCATTTGATACAACTTAAAATCAAGCAAACAAGCAATTGCAAGTAGTAATTTGATTAACTCAAGTCTAGCTACAGGTACAAAGGTTTCATCAAAGTCTATGCCTTCAACTTGTGTGTAACCTTGTGCAACTAACCTAGCTTTATTTCTTACTACTTGACCACTTTCATCAGTTTTATTTTTGTAAATCCATTTAGTTCCAATGACATTTGTACCTTCTGGTCTAGAAACTAATTCCCATACTTCATTCCTTTTAAACTGATTAAGTTCATCTTGCATAACTTGTATCCACACCTCTTCTTTTAAAGCTTCTTTCACATTTTTTGGCTCAACTAAAGAAATATAACATGCAAACCTTACCTGATTTTTTACCTTGCTCTGAGTTTTCACCATGCCATCTAGTGTTCCACTGATAGAACTTGTTAGATGCGCTTTTTGAATCCATGTGGGTGGATCTTTTCTATCTTCATCATTTCAGATTGAACTTTTGTTCAAATCTGAGTTGTCAGATGTTACTGTTACTTCAGGTGTAACTGTAGCTGTTTCCTCTTTCATAACAGTATCTTTCATTTTGCCATTGTCTAAATCTGATTTTTCTGTATCTTCTATGAAGCTGGTTATGCTTTCTTCTTGTGAGTACTTTGCATAATCATCAAGGTCATCAACTACTACGTTTGCAGATTTCATGACTGCCTCTATTCTCAGATTTTAAACTTGAAATGCCCTACTGTTTTGGGCATATCCCATAAAGACTCCTTCATCACTAATTAGATCTAATTTTTCTAACAGTTCTCTGTCGTTTAAGATGTAACACCTACAACCAAAGACATGAAAATATTTCAAATTAGGTTTTTTTCCTTTCAAAATTTCATAAGATGTCTGGTTAGTGTCAGGTCTAAGAAAAAATCTATTTGAAATATAACAAGCAGTGCTTATTACTTCAGCCCATAGCCTTTTGGTCAACTTCTTGCTATTGAGCATCACTCTTGCCATCTCTTGAAGAGTTCTATTCTTCCTCTCCACAATGCCATTCTGTTCAGGGGTTTTAGGAGCTGAGAATTCATGATCAATTCCATGATATTTGCAAAAGTCAGCATAGCTAACATTTTCAAACTCTTTGCCATGATCACTTCTTATTCTGAGAATCCTTCCAATGTTTCTATTTTGCTCATTTTCATTCTTAACACAAAGATTCCTGAAAGCATCAAAAGTGTCATATTTTTCTTTAATGAAATCAACCCAAGTATATCTAGAAAAAATCACTTTCTCTGTCTCCAAGTACTCCTAGTGAATCAAAAAATCTAGTGCGGTCAGTAAATGCATCCTATTCAGGACTTTGAATCAAAAACATCCACACAAGCAAATATATATCTTTTACATGTAATGCTTTCAATTTGTATAGGACCCATAATATCCATGTGAAGCAAATCAAGTATCTTAGAAGGGCTAAGATGTGGATTTGATTTGTGTGAACTTCTTATTTGTTTTCCCATTTGACATGGTCCACAAATTTTATCAATTTTGTCATCAAGTTTAGGAACTCCTCTTACAGCACCTAACTTAGTTAATTTAACCAAGTCTTTGTAATTTAAGTGTGCTAATTTTGATGCCACAATTCTAAATCCAAAATCCAAGCATGGAATGCAATTTCCACTAGATAACAATTATCAAAAGATCTATTTCCTTCTAGAATGCATTCACCAAAATTATCTAAGACCATGCATTTCTTTTGTGTGAAGTTAACAGTATACTTTTCATCACAAATCTGACTAATGCTTATAAGATTAGCTTTCAAGTCTTCCACTAGAAGAACATTTTTAAAATTGGGTAGACCTTTGACATTCAAAGTACCTTTACCAATGATCTTACTTATTGCTCAATCTCCAAAGGTGACATTTCCATCCCTGTATGCTTTAGAGTCTGTTAGAAACAATTTATTTCCAGTCATGTGCCTGGAACAACCGCTGTCAAAATACCACAAATCATTAGATGCATGATTAAGTGCAGTAAAGGCAACATGACATACTGTTTTGTCGTTCTTAACCCACTGCTGTTGTGATTTTGGTAACAGTTTAAATTGTTTTAACCTTTTATGCAAAAGATTCAACAATTTAAAGCATCTAGGTTTAATATATCCCTTTTTACCACAAAAATAGCAAATAGGAATGAATTTCCTTACCTTTTCAGGGCTGGATTTGAAAAAACTCAGTGGAGAAACATACATTTCACTGCTCTTGGAATTAGGACTTGACTTTAAGGAGTTAAGTTCAAAATTCTTACCAGATGTTGAAGCTTTCACAAAAACCATTTTTGATGAAGATGCAACATTTCCTTCTGTGCATCCCAATCCATGTTTGTTAGAGTTGCCTCTTTCAAGACTCAAGACCTGATAAAGTTTGGCTGCTCCGATTTTGAGTTGATTAACACACTTCTTGCTTTCATTCAGTTCTGTTATGATTTTCTCAATGTGTACTATTTTTTCTATCAAAATAGTCTCAAGTTTAGTGATGTGATTTTCAGCATAAGTTTTTTCACATTTCAAAACTTCAATCTCCCTTTTTAAGGTGTTTATTTCTTCTTTTTGACTCAGCCATTCACCATAGAGTGCATTGTATGTTTATTGCAACTCTTCATAATATTCTGGTCCATCTTCTTCATCTAAATACTGTCTTGACAATCTTGCGTTATGTTTGACATAACATCATTTCTTTTATCTACTGCAGATGCTGTAAATGCAACAAAATGGCTCATGCAATCTTGGTCTTCTGAATCCGATTCTGATTCATCACTCCAGGTTGTTGTCAGCCCATTGTTTTTCTTCTTGAGATTAGCACATTCAGATTGAATATGCCCATACCCAGAACATTCATAATACTGAATCTGTCCTTTCTTTTCAGGTAGTTTCGGTTTCTTTTTATCATTCTCCTTGCTGAATTTTCTGAACTTTTGTTCACTTGAGTTTGATGGCTTTCCTTGATTCTTTTTCCTGAAATTTCTTTTCATGAACTTGACATAATTTCTTGTTAGAAAAGCAATTTGTTTAGAACCAATTTCATCAAACTTATCACTACATTCATCTTCAGATTTTTCAGCTTTCACATTAAATGCAATGCTTTTACCTTTTTGTTTCTGAGTACTTTGATTTATTTCAAAGTTTCGTAGAATACCAATTAGTTCATCAACTCTTATTTCATCATTATTTTTAACTTCCTCAATGGTTGAGATTTCAGGTTGAAATTTGTCTGGGACAGAACTAATTATTTTACTAACAACTTCTCCATCAATAAAATTTTTGCCAAGCATGTATGCTGAGTTTGTAATGTGACATATCTTAGAGTAAAAATAAAAAATTGATTCATCCTCATGATCATCAGATTTTCAAATTGAGAATTCAGCCTCATTAATTTAGATGTTTTAACAGATGCAATACCTTCATGTTTTTCCTCAAGTATGTCCCATGCTTCTTTGGCCACTTTGCATCTAGAAATCTATCCGAAGTTGTTTAGGTCTACTGTAGCAAAGATTGCATTAAAAGCCTTGGAATTCCAACTAGATCATCGGTATTCTTCATCAGACCATTCGTCCTCTGGTTTTGGTTCGGCATTATTGAAAGCATTCAGCTTTGTTGGCCGTGTCCAAACCTTAAGTACACTTGTCCATGCCCTGTCATCAAGATACTTGATATACATCATCATTCATACCTTCCAATATGGATAATCTCTGTCATCGAGAATAGGTGGTTGCGTTCCAGATCCTCCATTGCAAATAAACTCCATCCTTCCAGATCAACTTGATCGTTTTCTTCACTTGTCTATTAGTGGACTTGCTCTGATACCAATTTGATGTAAGGCAATGTAACCAATCCTACCAAAAGCCATAGCTGATGGTAGAGGCGCAATCCTCTCCCTATATCCTACCAGGACCAGGCCCGGAAATTCACCCCAGACACTATCCGTTTGGGCCTTACTTCGAGAATCCCTTATGGCATAAGCCCACCCTCAAGCCCAAGTGATGCTCCTACATCATTCTCTCCCACTCGAGAGAACCCCCACACCCAAGGGACTCGAACTTGAGACCTCTAGCTTTGATACCAATCGAAAGTTATGGATGTATGCAGTTATAAGTAACAACACAGTAAATTGTATAAATTGGTATAGGCGGTTTTTATGTGGTTCGGTTATAAAGACCCACGTCCACGGACAGCCATAGAGCTGCAATTCATTATGTTCTTGTTTGTACAATCTTTAGGACCTTTTACAGTGTTGACTCACTCTCGCACACAGACCTAATCTTTAACAAACAAAATCTTCGCAAAGATTCTAAACACTAGTGACACTGCTCACTCTCTGCCACAGATAACTTAACAGAACATTGTTAAGTTATACATAACACCCGATGTCTGACAGAGAATTACATAAACACTCAACTCTCAAGTTTTTCTAAGTGTCTACTAACTCACTCAGACTTAATCAACAAATCATGTATGATTTTTGCTCTCATACATGAAACATAGACTCAATAAATCCAAATAATAAAGACATTCCTTTTGAGATGAAGCTTTTTTCTATGTAGTCATGGAATGCCGTGACCCACTCTCTCAAGAACACAACAAATCTCCAAAATACGCAAAAAGCTCTCTCCGCCGACTTTGATATAACTTGATATATATATATTGAGAGGTCTTAGTCCAAATTGTCCTAAAATCCTATAAATATCTCAATCAAGATCACAATAGGATTAGGATAAACTAAAATAGGAAGTGTTTATAGTTAATCTCCTAAAGTAATTAGGACACATTAAATATCCTCATATTTGATTAGGATACAAGAAATATTATCCTGATCTATAAAGATTATTTATTGTGAATCAAATACTTCATATAATAATCATCTGGAAACAGTAAAATAGGAATCAAAATATTTTACTTATTTTTATCAAAGTTAACCAAAAACTTGAACATGTGCATGTCACATGTTTATGTTAACACCAACATTTTTAATTATATTTTATAATTAAGTAAAATTACATATATAACTAAGTTGCACAATTTAACTCATTTAGCCAACTGTGGCACAAATTCTTTTGTTAGTAAAAATGAAAAATATATTAAAGAATTTTAATAAATGAAATGAGATCCACTAATTCAATAACTTTGTGTCATATTAAATTATATTGGTTGAGTTGTACAACTTGATTGTATGTGTAGAATTATTATTGATAAATTTATGAGATTTTTACATCTTGAATCTAGGGATTCTATTCTATTAGACTGATAATATTATTGCCCAATATTACAGGGTTATTCTTTAATAAAAAAAATTTCTCGTGTATCTTTTAATCTTTGTAAAGATACTCTTGTGAAAAAGAGATATGACATTTTTCAACTGTAGTTTCTAATTTATAATCTTTAACTAAAATTTTTAAGAGTAATGTTGGGCTTACCACATTCATACAACCTAAATTTACAACATGATGTAACAATTTACATGACGAAAATTCATTAGAGGAGGAAAAAGATAAAAATAGATGAGGAAAATTATACCCCTAATAAGATTTTGTTACTTTGATTGTTACATCATATTGTAAAGTTTATATTATATGAATGTTCTAAGTATAGCATTATTGAATTTTTAATTGTTTATCTCATTAAATAGAGAAGCTAAAATCAAATGTCAAAATGTAACATTAAATTTTTTATGCCAACGTATGTATCAATTACATTTTCCCTTAGTTATAATAAGACGACTTAAAATTTTTTAAAATTAAATATATAAAAAATTTAACCAATTGTATTACTTTATTTGGTCATAAAGTAGGAGTGACAATCTAAACCTATTGAACATGATAATTTGTTAATATACCAATTAAAACCATTAAAAACAAAATATCCGTTAAGATTCTAATAAAAAAATTAGTAAATATGTTAAGGAAAATTACTTTCTTTCATAAATGTTTCACTGAACGATAATGAAAATTAGAAGTCCCTTAAATTTTCTACTGTTTTTTGTTTTTTTCCTTTGGAACAGGACAGAGGACAGCGAAAACTTGGACAGACCCAGAGCCAACCCAACAGGGGCAAATTGTTATGTTTAATGGAAAGTTCAACAATTCTTACCATGTGATTCATCAAATTAACAAGCCCACTCGTGAGCGGCTCTCCAACTCCTGAGTCTAAATTTCACCTAGATGTTGTACCATCCGTCCCATCTTGCTTTTGTAATTTACAGTTTGAGTTTAAAAGGATAACCAGGAATCGAACTTTCCAATTATTAATTGTTGCCTTATGCTTCGTTGTTTCAGCTCCATTTTCATACTAATTGTTAATATGAGAAATTTAGTAAGTCACGATTCCATCTTCAAATCTGTTTGTTTACACAACTCTGGTTTATTTGACTTTAAATTCAATAATGACTCTCTCTTTTCTACAAAAGAAAATATGACGGACATGCATAATATATTTATTTGATTTTGAATTCAAACTGACATGTTACTCCTTAATTATCTGGTTTTCTGAAACCATAAATTGATGCTACCATTCTTTGAGTCTTCTTTTTCTGTTCACTTACAATATTAATTGAACGGGTATGTTCTGTGAGATAATTAGAAGCTCCACGTACGTTTCTCATATAATATCTTTTAGATTTAAGGTGTTTGCAAAAATAATTAAACAAAGAAATTAGTTTTGGAAACTAAAAGCAATTAAAAATGGAAAAGTAAATAAAATTATCAATATATAAAATAAAAAATGACTGATAACAACTAATCGACTGGTAAAATATTGTGTCATGAGCATGGAGAACAATATTAAAATGCTAAAATTAACATGATATTTTATTCTATAACACTTTATGTTTGGGACAGGGATGGAGAATTTGCAAAATTTTAAACGAGTTTATGTCAGAACACTGGCATCTAAATTTTTTATAATAATGATTATTTTTGAAAAATTCTTCATAATTTTGGTTATGTTTTAGAGATTCACTTAGATTTTACTTTGAATTTCGAGGAAGACAAAATTAATATTGATTATTCATTTTTTGGTAAATATTTTCTTTTTTTTTTTTTGAAGATTTATGTATAACATTAATTACTTTTGATATAGAGTTATATGCACTTCAGTTTGATCGATTTTAATACAATTATGATTTTAATATGGGAGTTTTCAACTTGATTTTTACGTGGTTCCGAGTGTAGCGATTAGGGGTGTGCATGGTACCCTCCCACCCGTCCGAACCCGACATACCCGCCATGGTATGGTGGACGTAGAGTAGGGTATAAAATAAATATAGGATGTGGTATGGTAAATATTTTGAAAACCCCCATGGTATGGTATGGTGGTGGGTATTTTTGTAAAAATCCGAAAATATCATACCATACCATACTTTTTTTAAAAAAATAAAAATTATGTCACGTGTCAATTTATAATTGGTTATGTATAATTTGTATATGTGAGTGTTATATACACTAATAGATTATATAATGAAAAGAGTAACCCTAAATCCCTAACCCTTTATCATTTTTTTATCATTTTGCTTGAATTTTAAAGTAGTAAATAATGTAATTGCTTGAGTATTCGTGTTATTATAGAATATGATTTTTGTATTGTTATAGATACAATGTTACTTGATTATTTATGTTATTATAAAATATGTAGTTACTTGATTATTTGTATTGTTAAGGATATGTAATTTCTTAATTTTTTTATTTAGTACAAACTTTATGAATCATAATATTAAACAATGTCAAAATAAGAACTTAAAGCGTCAAAATATTAAAAAAAATTATAAATAAACTTTAAAATCATTAAAAAGACATGGTAAAATATTATCCAAATTCTGGTCAATTTGGTCAACCACCCGAAAAATACCATACCATACCCGCCCTTACCCTACCATGCGGAGATGTGGTATGGTATTGTATTAAAAAATGGATGGTATGGTATAAAATTCAAAAACCCGACATATGTAGGGTAGGGGGATGGTATAGTGATACCACACCATACCCTACCATATGCACACCCCTAGTAGCGATTGCTCCACACACAGGTTTAGACTAGATGGAACAGGGAAGAGATCTTAAAGTGCTCGCATGGGATTTCCAAAACTCGAGGAAATTTCCGTAATTTCAGGAAAATTGTATGCAAATTTTAATGAGTCTACCAAAACTGTAGTATTAAAGGAAAATATCTCAGAAAGCAGTTTATTGGAAATCTTATTTTTGTTTTCTTGAAATCTTTTTCCAAATTGCACCTTTAATTGGCAGATTGGCAGAAATATCATTAGTAATAATGTTACTTTTCCAAAATGGAATATCAAAATTGGGAAAAAATCAAATAATATGAAATTAATTAATAATTATCATGTGGATAGGGTAAAAATATAAAGAGTTGTGTGTTCTGTTAGCCCTAAGGCTACATGATAATTTTGATGATAACGATACACATTTATTCATTGTGATTTACTAACATGTTTATTTATGTGTAAGAGTAATATCATTGAAATAATTGTAAAATCAAGAAAAGGCTTATTAAAATGAAGTGTTGAAGCTAAGGAGAAGACTACATGTTAAAGGCACCAAAGTTAAAGAACAAGGTAAGGTTTGATTCAAGGAATATGACATATGAGTAATGTTCAATCAATTGGTCATATATTTCTCTACAGATGTCCAAATGATGTGATTCTCGAGCCTTTGGAAAGCTTACTCAATTTTAACATTTCATATGTTTTAAAGAAATTTAAATTTCAAGTGTAAGGTTGTCCAAATCATCATGCAAATTGAAAGACAAATGGAAGTAGCTGACATGAGTACCGAATACTCTTTTAGACATATCTTGAGCTAGAAAAATCAAAATGACTTGATTCTTATGGCATTGGAAAGAAGACTTAATGAGGCACATTTCATATGTTTTAAAAAAATTCAAATTTCAAATGGAAGGCTGACATAATTGACATGCAATTCAGTGGACTGACACAGAGAAGAAAAATCAACTCATATGAGCACCGAATGATGTTTTGTCCATATCTTGAGATACAGATATCTAAATGCTTTGATTCTTAATGTTTTCGAAAGATTATTCAAATATACAGATCTTTTATGTTTTGAAGAAATTCAAATTTAAAACAGAAGGCTGACAAAATTATCATTCAATTTGGTGGACTGACACAAGGAAGAAAAATCAAGTCACATGAGCACCGAATGGTGTTTTGGCTATATCTTGAGCTACAGATATCCAAATGACTTGGTTCTTAATGTTGGAAAGCTTATTCAATTGTGCAGATCTTTTATATTTTGCAGATTTTCAAATTTCAAACAGAACATTGACAAAAATGGCAGAGAAGATTACGGTTTTTATGGTGGGCAGAAAATTTGGAGTTAGTGTTTTCACTTGATTAAGTTCATCTCATTTGCCTATAAAAGGAGCCCTTCTCCCATGCATTCAACAAGAAGAAGAGAAGCATCTATCAAGCAAAAAACAAGAGAAATATCAAGTTTAGAGAGCTTTTATATTCTTTATCTACTCTTTGAAGAGAGTTACACTTTTGTTGTAAAAATTATCTTTGTTCTTGTATTGTGGTGAGAGTGAGATATTCTTGTAAAGGATAATAGTTATCCTTGAGAAAACTCTTGTTGTGGTGTTATCAAGAGTTGAGGAAACTCTTTCCTTGGTGAGGTTGTTTATCAAGAAGAACTCTTGGTGTGGTGTTATCAAGGGTTGAAGGAAGTTGCCTTGGTGAGGTTGTTCATCAGGAAGAACTCTTGGTGTGGTGTTATCAAGGGTTGAAGGAAGTTGCCTTGGTGAGGTTGTTCATCAAGAAGAACTCTTGGTGTGGTGTTATCAAGAGTTGAAGGAAGTTGCCTTGGTGAGGTTGTTCATCAAGAAGAACTCTTGGTGTGGTGTTATCAAGGGTTGAGGAAGTTGCCTTGGTGAGGTTGTTCATCAAGAAGAACTCTTGGTGTGGTGTTATCAAGGGTTGAAGAAAAAAAGTCTTGGTGAGGTTGTTCATCAAGCAAGTTGTAAAGATTTCTACAACTTAGTGGAAAGCTTAGCTCGTGGAGCTAGGAGCCCGTGGACGTAGGCAAGGTTTGCCGAACCACGAAAATTGAGTTTGCACTCTCTCTATCCCTTTCCTCTTTACATTTACTTGCACTTGTGATTGTTCAATATTGTTATGCTATTGATTGCATCTTAGATAACTTATATTTTCATCTTCTTCACCTTTATTCTCAAAGAAAGAGTGAACTAATTTTAATATTTCAAGAAAAGTTTTCTAAATCCATTTTTATAAATAAAAACCCAATTCACCCCCCCTCTTGGGTTGCCATACCTGGGTCAACAAGTGGTATCAGAGCAAGGTTGCTCAATTTTTTTAAATCTTAACCGATTTTGAGCTATGGCAACTTTTAATTCAACTTCATATGTTGAGGGACTTTCTATCTCTAGACCTCCATTTTTTAATGGAAGTGATTACTCTTATTGGAAAACTAGAATGAGTATTTTCTTGAAATCTTTTGATTATGATTTGTGGTCTATTGTTTTGGAAGGACCTTTTGTTCCTACCAAAATTGAAAATGGGGAATGCATGCTTAAAGAACCTAAAGAGTTTAGTGAAGATGATAAAAAGAAATTGATTTTGAATGCTAAAGCTATGAATGTGTTATATTGTGCTCTAGATAGAAATGAGTTTAATAGAATATCTACTTGTTCTACGGCACAAGAAATATAGCACACACTTGAAGTAACTCATGAAGGAACTAGTCAAGTTAAAGAATCCAAAATTAGTATGCTAGTTCATAGTTATGAGCTTTTTAAGATGAAATCGGATGAATCAATTTCTGAAATGTTTACTAGATTTACGGATATTATTAATAGTTTGAAATCTCTTGGTAAATCTTATTCTAATGTTGAAATGGTGAGAAAGATTCTTAGGTGTCTACCAAAATCTTGGGAGCCAAAGGTGACGGCAATTCAAGAAGCAAAGGACCTCACCAAACTACCATTAGAAGAACTTATGGGTTCTCTCATGACTCATGAAATCACCTTGAAGGAGAATGAAGAAGATTTCAAGAAAAAGAAAAATATCGCTTTCAAATCTTCAACAAAAGAAGATGATGAGTCCGACGATGAAGGAGATGATGAAGATCTTGCATTCATCACAAGAAAGCTAAAAAGGATGATTAGAAGAAACCAAGGATTCAAGAAGAATTCTAGAAGGGAGTACAAAGGGCAAAGCTCAAAGCAAGATAAGAAAAATGATCAAGTCATTTGCTATGAGTGCAAGAAACCGGGACATGTAAAGATGGATTGTCCTTACTTCAAGAGTCAAAACAAGAAATCCAAAGCAATGAAAGCCACAAATTGGGATGATAGTGAAGCTAGCTCCACCGAAGAAGAAGATTGCGAAGTGGCAAACATGTGCTTCATGGCTTTAAGTGAAGATGAGGTAAGTATTCTAAACTATGATCCTAAACTTTCATATGATGAATTACTTGAAGCATTCTAAAATTTACATGTGCAAGTTGATAAGCAAAATTCAAAAATTAATGCTTTCAAAAAGAAGTCAAAAATCATGTTATCTCAATTAGAAGATGTGGTAGAAATAAATGAAGCTTTAGAAAATGAAAATGAAATTTTAAAGCAAAAAGATTTTGAAAGTTTGGAAAGTCAAATACATTTATTAAAAACTAAAAATGACATTTTAAAACAAAATGATTTTGATAAATTGGAGAAACAAAATGCTATTTTGAAAAAAAAAATAATGACTTAAGAAATATTGTTGATAGTTTTACAAAAAGCAAAAAAAATTTGAATTCTATGTTACAAAACCAAAGGTTTGTTTTTGATAAAAGAGGGTTAGGATATAAAACTCATAAAACTCAAAACTATTTTAAAAACTATTTTGTTCATGCATCTTCTATGAATAATCCTAATCATTCATGTATTTATTGTGGAAGAAAAGGACACAAAGTGCATTCTTGCTATATTAAGAGAAATCCTAATTTGAAACAAATATGGGTTTCAAAAAGTACCATAACTAACCCCCAAGGACCCAAGAACTTTTGGGTACCAAAAAGTTACTCCTTGAATGTTGATTGTAGAGACAAAGGAGTGGCAAACACAAGTTGTACTTAGATAGTGGATGCTCAAGGCATATGACCGGAGATGCCTCCAAATTTTCAAGATTAATCATGAAGAAAGGAGGATATGTGACCTTCGGTGATAATGCCAAAAGAAGGGTAATCGGACATGGTGATATTGGTAACCCTTCTTCACCTTTTATTAAAGATGTTTTGCTTGTTCATGGTTTAAAACATGATTTGATTAGCATTAGTCAATTGTGTGATAAGGATATTTTGTTACTTTTGAGCCTAATAGATGTATAATTAAGGATGTTAGTAACAATAAGACATTATTTGTTGGTAATAGATGTGGTAATATTTATACAATTGATATTGATGTTAATGATCATGAAGAAAATTGTTTCATTGTTAATCATGATGCTTGGTTATGGCATAGAAGGTTAGGTCATGCTAGCATGGACACAATTTCAAAATTTTCTAAAAATGATTTAGTTTATGGTCTTCCAAAAATAAAATTTGAAAAGGATAAGATTTGTGATGCTTGTCAATTTGGAAAACAAGTGAGAAATTCTTTTAAACAAAAGAAATTTATTTCGACAAATAAACCTCTACAATTACTTCATTTGGATTTATTTGGACCATCAAGAACTCAAAGCCTTAGTGGAAAGGATTATGTTTTTGTTATTGTGGATGATTATTCAAGATTCACTTGGTATTATTCTTGAAAACTAAAAATGAGGCCATACAAGCTTTTTCAAAATTTGCAAAAAGAGTCCAAAATCAAAAAAGGTATTCTATTGTGTCCATTATGAGTGATCATGGTGGTGAAGTAGACAATGTTGCATTTGAAAATCTTTGTGATGAAAATGGTTTTGAGCATAATTTTTTCTCACCTAGAACTCCACAACAAAATGGTTTTGTTGAAAGGAAAAATAGGACTATCCAAGAAATGGCTAGGACCATGTTACTTGAAAATAATTTGCCAAAATATTTTTGGGCCGAAGCCGTTAATACCGCATGCTTTATAATCAATAGAGTACATAATAGAGCTTTAATAAAGAAAACTCCTTATGAACTTTGGAAAGGAAGAAAACCCAACATTGGATTTTTTAAAGTTTTTGGATGTAAATGTTTTATTTTAAACACCAAGGATAACCTTGGAAATTTGATGCAAAAGCCGATGCTGGAATTTTTGTTGGCTACTCCAACCATAGTAAAGCATATAGAGTTTTTAACAAAAAGACTCTTACTATTGAAGAATCTATGCATGTTGAATTTGATGAAACTAATGTTATTTCTTCAAAGAATTTGGATGATGATATTGTTGAGGTAGAAAGGCAAATCAAGGAATCAAGGCTTGATGAAAAGAGCCAAGATGAATTACAACTTCAACAAGAAAAGCTTGAGGAAGTAAATGATTCTTCCCAAGAATTACTAAAAGAATGGAGGTATGCAAAGCTCACCCTAAAGATCTCATTATTGGTGAACCATCACAAGGTATGAAAACTAGATATTCTTTTAAGAATTTTTGTAATCATTTTGCTTTTGTCTCTCAATTTGAACCAAAATCTTTTAAAGAAGTCGAAAATGATGAAAGTTTGATTTTGGCTATGCAAGAAGAATTGAACTAATTCGAGAGAAATCAAGTTTGGGAATTAGTTCCTAGACCCAAATATGACTAAACCCCTTAGTCAAGATAGATTTTGCATAATTAGAAGAGAAGTAGGCATGTTGGATATGTCTTAATTTTTCTTTTATATGATAATCTATAAATGATAGCATATGTTAAGGGGGAGAATATATTTAGGGGGAGTAATTAATTTGACTATATCTTTTTGATGATAACAAAAGGGGGAGAAATAGTTGGACTGCTTATATTCATAGCAAGTGCCATTTTTTTTTATTCTTGATTTTATTTTCATTCTTTATTTTAGATATTATTTGAAAGCAATCAATGGTTTGTCATCATCAAAAAGGGGGAGATTGTTAGCCCTAAGGCTACATGATAATTTTGATGATAACAATACACATTGATTTATTGTGATTTACTAACATGTTTATTTATGTGCAAGAGTAATATCATTG